>CADDXX010000279.1:940795-983482 GCA_902810485.1 Alauda arvensis
TGGCTTGGAATATTTTGTTTATTGGGTTTTTGGTTTGGTTTTGTTGGTTGGTTGGTTTTTGTGTTATTTTGGGGTTTTTTTTGTTGTTGTTCATTTGGTTTTGATTTTTAATGCTGAAGCTAGTCCAGAGAGACCAATAAACCAAAAAATTCCAGTGGGGTTTTTTTACCCCCTTATATAATGGCTGCTCATCTCTATGAATATGGAATGTCCATTTGTTTGCTGTCCAAAGACTTTACAAATACCATAATTATTTTGTTTTTGAAGACTTATTTTCATTCTTTGCATACTGGTTTGAATATAACACCTCTTTGAAAAATTTATAATCCTCTTTCTGTTTAAAATGGGTTAACAAATTATTCCTTGTGTCAGTACCTGAAGCCTTACCTGTAGGTCAGGTAGGAGTTGGGAAAGAAGACAGCTATCCACAGCAGCATTTAGGGCTGCATAAAATCCTTGTGGCAGTTAAGTCAAATGCTTGCACAGATAAGCAGTGTTAAAAATAAACTAGAGAATGATAAGCAAATCATTTTTTAACTTCTTTTTAGAGGTGATTTAACCACAGGAAATAAGGAGGAGGTGCTAGCCTAATTAGCTAAGCATTTCACTTGTAGTTAACAGTGATAAACCAGCTAAATTTTGGGTTGGAATTTTAGGCAGCATGCTAGCAAGGGGAAGTGTGCCCACAGGGATATTTCTGTTACCCGTTCCTAATGGAGCTTGGCTAAGGCAAGGCAGTGGATGTCATCTTTGTGCAGTGCCTCTGGGCCAGAACCAGCAATAAAAACACACAACAGAGTTAATGCAGCTTGGCTGTCCTGTGAGCAGCAAGCTGGCCACAGGCAGGGGCAAAAAATGCACTGAAATTCTTCAGTCTTGGTCTTCAGGCTTTTCTGACCACAGTCTTTGCAGTGRACATAAGCTGGGCTGAAAGTGACCCACTAAACACATGAAAATTCAGAATAGGATAATGGTGAAAGTGTGAGCACTACCAGAAATGTAAGCAACCTTGCACTGAAATGCAATTCAAGAATGTGATTATTGATTTAATACATTGTTCTTAAGAATATCAGCATCTACTCCCCGAGTGTTTTCTATCTGACAGTGCCACAATTTGGTCTTTTTAAAGAGAGTTGGAAGGTAAAAAGTTCTGGCCCCACTCTGAGATATTTAACCAAGGCAGAGATCTTGGTGGTATTACCATGGAGCAGTTGCTGTAGCCATGAATGGGTAAAGCTGGTTACAGGAAAATTTAATAGCTAAAGAAATCTGGCAATAAATTATTTAGATTCCAACCATCTGCATYTAATAGGTAAATTATAAATGAATTTGAATGGAAAAGGCAGACCTTAGTCACCCATCCAAGGAATACAATCCAAAATCCCTCTCTTAACACCAAAATCAGAACAACCACGCAGATCTCTCTTTCATACAGTGTCAGTTCCTTTTTAAATGGGAATGAGATTATTTCTGATTTATGCTGGTGATGTCTTGAGCAGGTTTGTGCCCATTTGCTTACCTGGTTTACAAGAGGTGTATTTTTCCTCTGGGCCAGATGTTGTACTCCCTGTAAAACAAAGGTTATGGCACTAACACAAGCTATTTCCTTGAGGCCAAATTCTACCCACAGCTTCTTGAATGCAAATCACTGGCATTACACACAGRTAACTGAAATCTGAATTTACCCTTGAGTGCTCAGTTCAGTCAAAATTATTTTGCAGCTTCCCTGCTGATGGCCAAGAAATCATCCAACCCCAGTAGCACAGCTACCTTTTATTCAGAATTCCTTTCACAAATATAGCATAAGGGTTGCTTATAAATATACATGCTTCTGTTGAAAATTGCTGTTGAGATTCACTGCTTTGCATGCTGCAGGTACAGTGAAAGAAATATCTGAAAGCTCATAATTAAACACTCCTTTTGTTCAGACAAYGCAAAGTGAGCTAAGTTCTTAGACATTATATGCAAGGTGCTATACCCATATTGTTCTTCACACAATTTTGATTGGTTTAGGGCAGAGCTGTGCTGGTTAACATTCCTGGTCATCCCCACCACTGCCRAGGCATTGTCATGGGCTTCATATCAAATCCTGCCTTGCTCTGAGCACCAATAGTTCAACTCCCTACTGTAAATCTTTTCTAATTAGGTTATTTTTGTCTTCTAATCTCTTACTCTGAGAGCCATTAACGATTTTGAACTGAGATGTGTATAATCTGTAACARTTTAGTTTATCTGGCTTTTTAAGACTACTTAGTTAGCTTTTAATCTTTAACAAACCTGTTTGGATGTAAGACCATGTGTGTTAAATGAGAAAAGTAGAAACAGTTTTGGCATCGTAATCAATTCTTAACCTGATGCTGAGGCCTGCAGCTGCAAAATTTATGATGCCATCCACGAATGAATTAAAAAAATATATCAAAAATCAACTCCAAGCCAGGAAAAAAGGTTGAAATCTTAGATGATAAAGGTAATGATGCCAAGGCATCAGTAATAGTGTGTCATATGCTCAATACTTGTTCTGCTGCTGTATCAAATATCAAACTTGGTTGTTTTCTCTTGCCTATTTGAACTGGTAGCTTTAGCTTAATTTTCCATGATGAAATGATGTGGTTTATTAGATTTTTTTTTTAATCTAGCCTTTAATAGACCCTCATGGACTTTAGGCTAGATCAAACAAACTGGTATTAGTGTACTTTGTTTGATTAGCAAGGCAGGAATTTGTTTTAGTGGAAAACAATAGTGAATTGCCTTACTCATATATGAGAATATGATCACTACACTGGACAGCAACTGGAAATTGGAGTAGAAAGACCAAGCAGATTTAATTCATTTTCATGATTCTACCACATTGGGTTGCTAGATGCTCCTCTACATAATGAAATATGGATATGGCACTCAAATGGAATTTAAAAGCCCTGGACATACCTCATATGTTTTAAAGGATGGGGTAGAATTATCTTGTCACCCTCTAGTGCATGTCTGGGATGTTTCTGTGSTAGAAACAGTTTTGATTAATCAGCCATTGCTGTTAAGATGGGGTGTTTAGCAAAGYTGAATAAACACCTCAGCTGTGGAGGGCCCTTTACTAAAAATGAGCTGTAGAAGTATTTTCACAGCTGTATCAGAACCAGTCAACCAGGGACTCTTTTCAAAAAAGGCTTGGCTACCTCTAAGTGGAGGTGTTTTTCTTTTTTGTGGCAGTGAAATGCAACAAGGGAAAAGAAGTTTCAGGTGTGTTTGGTTTAACCTTCCCGCCATTCTGCTCTGCACAGCCACACAAATGCATGCTCGTGAAATAAGAGCCATGAAGGGTGCCAGTTCACATGAAACAGCACTTAGACATGGATTTCAAGCCAAGCCTGGGAAGGATGAGCAGTTTTCTGTTGCAGTTGCCCCCTGACTTCCTGGAAAGGGTAGTTCTGCACACAGTCAAACAGAATGGACGAATGTGGAGCAACTTGAGAAAAAGAAATATGAGATATAGCACAATGAGTTACTCATGCCCATCTGTGGGGAATTCTATTGATTTCTGATCTAGTTATCTTTGAAAATCCCAAATCAGTAGGAAAAAACCCAGTGCTTTTTGTGAGTAAGAACATGCAGGTTTAGGTATTTACAGTATATGCAAAACCAGATTTAGCAGGAAAAGGAAAAAGCTTTTCCTTAAAAAAGGCAACTTCTTCTTTTTCTTTTGCTATGGTAAGTCTGTTAAGTGTTAACATGGACTAGACTCCTGTTGTTGGTAATTTCACAGTGGCCTTGAATTAATTGGGATTGAGCAGTGCAGGGAGTGGGACAATGCCAGGCACCAGGGTGTGGAGTGCTCCTTCCCTCACCAGTCCTGTCCTACAGCTCCTGGCAAGGCAAGCTGAATTGCCACTGAGCAGGGGGTGGGAAATTATGTTAAAGTGGCTTTCTGGGCTGGGGAAGACTTGGAGAAAATAGGTTTGTGGAAGGATAAATGGATCTGTCCATTACCCTGCTTCTTCGTTCTCAGTGATTATCACAAAACACAAATTGCTTCTCATCCCAAATCCACRTTATTGCAGGCTTACACTGGATCAATTCCTTCAAATGCCAAATCTTGCTGGAGTTGTAAGGTGAGAGAAATTGAAAAATAAAAGGCAGAAAGGTTTTTTTTTTTTTTTTTTTGAGTCTGGGGTTTTGTTAGGGTTTTGGTGTTTTGGGTTTTTTTTCTTTATCAACAGGGCAGCCTGATGACAATTCAGGTTCATTGGGGTGCAGTCAGAGCACACATGGGCATAACCCCACCTGAGGACTGGAGAAGTGCCTCTGACTTAGAGAAAGACAAGGACACATCTGTCATGTTTGACAGTTCAGAGAAAATGCACAGTGCTGGCAACAACAACTGATTTTCAGCCCTTTCAGCACCTCTGCAGGCTCCAGCAGGGCATGATGCTTCCACTGTCACCATGCAGGTTGTGCTTTCTCTTTCCCTCTCCATCTAATTTTATTTGCCTGTGTGGCAGAGACTTTTCTGAGGACTGAAGTCCTCTTATAAATGAGGGCTTTTGCCCTGCTTGAAATCTAAGAAGGAGCTTAACTGCTGCCTTCTGTGCCCAGTCTCTTAACAAAAAAAAAAACAGACTTATTCTGAAAATCTCCTTTTTTTTTTTTTTTCTAGAAGGTCCACACACGTTAAAATCCTCTGATTTAATAATATCTTTGGTCAGAGCTTAGTGTCTAAATTTGCTGGAAATAAGCAGAAAGACCCTTCTTTAAAATGGGAAGAAAGGTGGCTTAAGAAGTAGACCTTAATATTCTAGAGTCCTTTTTTATTAACTTCACATTTGAGGAAAAAAAAAAATCTTATGACTTATGTCAGGATCTTTTGTTCACTTAATGAATTTTTCAAGGTATTAAAAATAATTTGTGCAATGTGATGACTATTAAGCTAGTAGGTGARGATGGGAGTAGAATATGATTTCAATTAATATCCCATCTGAAATAAAAAGAGCATTCTCAAAGATTTAGAAAAGAGAAAAGAAATCTTTAGTGATGCAGGGAAGAGCCTCATCTTGGTAGGAAACTAAACCACATGATGTGGCAATAACAGCTCCACAGGAAGAGTGGGAAGCACGTTGAAGATCAGTCTTTACATTTAACACTTCAAAAAATGAACCTCAGTGAAGATGCCAGGCAGCCATGCTCCCCATGCACACTCAGAGTGTATGTGTAAGGATAYATAAATATATATACACACCTCMCTGCTCCTCATCTTGCTGAGTTCTGTGGGTGTTATGATTACAGACCAGGAGGAGATTAAACCCCAGAGCAGAGCCACACGGTGGCTCTAAGCAAGTTTACTTGGGAAGTGTTAAATGGGTGAAGTGATCTCCAATGTATGCAAATTAAAAGCTTCTGGGAGTACTGTGCATGCAATGAAAAGAAAATACAGCCTTCTGCAGATGGAAAAAGCTATCTTATTAGGAATTAATAACTGTCTCAAGTCCTAGGGAAATAAGAGAAAATGGTGCATCTATTTCTCACTACAGCAAAATGTAATTAACATGAAGGTCAGGGGGCAAGGACATAGCATGCAATTAAGTCTTCCTCAATCTTKTGCTACACAGGTAAACACAATATAAGTTTAATAATGAACAAATCCTCTGGTATCTAGCACACATTTTTAGAGCTCTCATTTCCATGAACTCTGTGGGGAATCTTGTTTCTTGCTATAGCATATTTTGCAGTTCTACATAGAAAATTTAGAGGGACTCCAAGGACATTTCCCTCACATCTTTCTTGAGGTTTCCTCTGATCCCCCTACCACTGAAGCACTGCTGTAGCTCATTTTTCTGCATGTTACTTGAGGTTTTGTGCTAYTGCAGATAAGGCAAAGCTGTGAGAAGGCTGCTGCTAACATGTGAAAGCTGTGCTTTGAAGTGATAGTGTAATGAATACCTATGTTAGTTACTGCTGGATGCATCCTTTACCTTGCAGATGTCAAGCTTCTTTAGGATGTGGTTTTTTTTAATTTATTTTTTTCTCAGACCAGGACATTTGCTTGAGGATATGGTATTTGTTACATGCCTGTTCACAAATGCAGAGTGGGAATGGATTCAGCTCTGACTGTGCTTTGAGCTGGAGGTTGGAGCAGATGACCTCCCAAGGTTACTTCCAACCTGAATTAATCTATAAGCCTAAGATTTGCATGCAGGTCTCTGTTAGTTTTTTTYCAGGTCTTTTAGGGAAGAAAACTATTTCTGCTCAATATTGGATTTTACCTGCAGTATATTCAAGTTCTCAGAAAAGGTCTGGTTTTTAGTTATGCCCCTCTGCCCCCACTTTACTTTCTCTTGTCTCATTTTCTGCCAAGAGCTTCCAGCCTTGTCCTTGATTTCTGCCTCACAGCAAATCTGACTAAGACCCACTTCCCTTTTGGTTTCTAAATTCTTTTCTCCATGGCTCTGAGCCCAGGGAGTAASGTGTGAAATGCTGCAAACCACGACACAGAGACCCAGCCCCTGGCACAAAAGGAAATGGGATGCAGCATTATGAAATAGCACCAGCAGAAGGGACTGCTATATTGTCAGCTTACCTTTCTGGGCAGATCAGATTTATGCAAAGGGTCTCTCTGGACTTTGAAACATCAAGAGACAAATCAAAAGGGCAAACACATACACTAAATCATGTCCTAACCCCTCACATCACCCCTCCCAGCCTTATGCTGTGTGTAAGTGTGATTGGCAAGGTAGAACCTAATCTGAAAACTCTGTAGTCAGACTAAGGAGGAGTGCAAAACTGATCTGGTTCAACTTTTCTGTCATCAGTGGAGAAGGCCCTTGCCACAAATGCAACAGGATTTTTTTTTTTCTTTTTCCCCCATGGACAAGATTCCTTGGGAGAAGTGTTAGGGTCAATGCCCTTCTCCCAGACAAATCTATGAAAATCACTACATAAAAAAGAAGAGGGGGAAATAAAAAATAAAAGACAAGTACATGGATTGATTAGAAAATTAGTGCAGATAACGTGATTTTTCTCAAAATAGCTCAGATTTTTTGAGCTCTCAACTTGTAACCTTAGAGTAACGGTAGGTGATCATTTGGAAAATTGGGGGAATTCCTGTTCAGTCTAAATCCTCCTGAGATGAGAAKAAAAGCCTCTGCAGAAAACAATTTCGGTCTCAATTAAGTTGGAAACACAGGGAGAAGGAGAAGAAAGACATTTTTGTTTCTTTTGAAAAAGACAAACCTGAAATTCAGGTGGTAGGTCCCATTCTGCCAGGTGTATGGGATGTGAGGCAGCAGWATAAGTGCCAGTGTGTGATATGAGCTCCACACTCCCTTTTTCCAAAGCATGAATTTCATGCTCTCAGCTGCTAAAAAAGGTGGGGTTTTCTTCCCCAGACAGTCATACCTTCTGCTGCTTCAAAGCAAGAAGAAATGAAGGGCCAATGCAGCAGCCAGCAAGGAGCAGCAYGGAGAGTGAAACTGGGGTGACCTTTTGAGAAAAGGCCACAGCAACCCTGTGCAACACATCCACCTCTACCCTGGCCCCATCCTCACAGCCCTCCACCTGCCTGTGCTGCCTTGGATCTTGGGAAGGGGCTTGTCTTCTGCTTTGTTGGCTGCCAAGGGGGGCTGGTGCTGGAGACCACCTCCCCTCCTGYACAGGGTGTGCCCTGGTTGGCTCCTTTCACTGGCAAGGCTGCAGGAGCTGCCAGAGGGGCACAGCAGCTCAAAGAATACAGCCCTGAATGAGGCAACAGCTCTGCAAAACCTCCCTTTCTTCTTTAACTTTCGAGCTCATTTACTCTTTCTGTACATGTCAAAACATGTCAGATATTTTGAGCGTGATCTCTTGAGAACATGCTAATTCATGACTCCCTTAATATTCCAGCTCTTTTTATTGAATGATTGTGGTATATTTTACCCTCATCTTTTGCTCACTTGCTTTCTCTGGTATAAGTTGAGGTTATGTTTGTTTTCAGGGGTATGACTGTATTTTGTCTGACAGAAAATGGGTGGTTAGTTTGAAATATCTGTTATTCTGCACATCCCCCTTTTCTCCCGGAGAAAAATAAGGGAGGCTGAAGATGATTGCACTGCAGTGCTTGCATTAGCAGGGGCAAGAGCACAGGTACTCAGGGTTTACTGAATACTGCATACAGGAAAGATAAAAAAACCCCCAAATGGATCATAAGTAATTTACAAACAGAACTTGAGTAAAATTATAATGAGCTCGAGCAATCCAAGAGACGGTAGCACAGATGGATTCAGTATTTTAAAATTAATGTGAGAAAATGTTTTCTTGAATTTGTGGATTTGGTGGGGAGACTGAGCTGCTTTAATGTTAATAATCCCCACATAGCTGCATAGAACAAATGGTGATAGGGGAAATAACCTTACCAATACTCACTAGAGCATGTAATGAGACTGATATTTACAGTTCTTTAGACCTATAGTACAGAGGAAATCTTATCTTCTTTTTTCCTTTTGTGTTGGTATTTACGATTTCTTACTATCACTAAGAACAAAATGAGACTCCWGCACATATGTTTTTCTTGTGAATCTCCTAGCTGAAAAATAATGGAGATAACCTGACCAAGTTTTTAACGTTTGCAGGCAATCAAAGCTAATTTTCAGGCATTTTACTTATAAAATGAACACTAATATTAGGGAATGTATTTTCTTCATTCTGGTTCAGACATCATTCTGAGATAGCTGTGCAGAAGTGTACTGCTCTTCTTACCTGAATGTGGTGACTCAGAGAAGAAATTAATAATAACTGAGCAGTTTTCTTCTTATACTGACTGAGGGACTTGTGCCTGCTTGTTTTATCAGACAGAAAAAAAAAAAAAAAACAAAAACCAAAAAACCCTGCATCTGACTGGTAGAAATTTTGCCTGAGCAAAAAGTACAGGTTGCAGTCCAAACGAGACTATTTCTTTCAGTGCACATTGGTTTCATTTTCTGAAGTTTCTATATTTTCATAGCACCTATGGGACTGGCTTTAATTTGAGGCTTAAAATTACTGCTTTAGGAGACCCAGCTGCTGCAGTGGATGTTGAGCTCTTAAGCATTTGTGAAGGCTCTGCTCTGTTACCTACCTGAAGTCTTGGAAGTTGCTAGTGTTTATCTGAAGTCCTGGTGAATAGCCGGGAGGGTTTTATGCGATGGAGAGGAGGGGAAAAAAATAGCAGCTGCATTCATAGAAACTTTTCCTTCACGTAAGGGCACTCAGCCGTGACTGCCATCCTCCACCCTGACACGGGACAAAGGTCCTGCTAATGATGCTCCTATCCAGGGTGCTGAAGGCTTTGGGCACGCTGCACAACTGCAGGTTGGCAAGGACATGACACTATTAACCAAAGCTGTCTSTCACATCTCAACTGACCTCAATACCAGAGTGGAACTCGCGGCGAGCCCTTGCTCCCTTCAGGCGCTGATCRGTTCTCTTTAAGTGTGTGGGGATGCAGGGCCTCTAGGAGCACAGTTCACAAAATGTGTTACCCAACACGGATAAATTGAAGAAAACTGCACAGAATGCTAGATTTAAGACAAAGAGGTGCTTCATTGCTTAAGCATTTTCTTTTAATTTATATGTTTTTAAGTATGTGMATGTACGTAATATATCTCCCTATGTATAGATGTTTCTGGCAGATATATATATATGTATGTGCAACTAGTTTATGGAAATCTCGGCAAAAGATATTAAAAATGGCTGTTTATAAATATAAATAGCAGGAGCAGATATTTGCTTTACCATTACTCCACCTACTGGTATTGTGCTAAACTGACTGAGGTCTCAGAGCTTGCTCAATAAAATGAAAGAAACGAACGAATCCCCAGAGCATGGGCACTGAGTGATTAATTAAACAGCAATTTTGGAGAATGATGGCTTTAAGGAACAAATCATTATTTATTTTGGAGGGGTGRAGGTGGCACTACACCCTTCTCTCCATAAATACATATCTGCAGTATCCTTGCTATTAAAAATATCTGAAACTTAATTTGGGAAGAGTCAATATTGTAACACACATATCTGATGATATATTTATCACAGAAATGTGTGCACATATACTATGTGAATAATGGTGTAGAATTTCCTTAGAACAGTAAAATATCAATTAAAATTAAGTTTTCCAAAAGCCACAGCAATGTGAGTAAATAGAGTAAGACAGTGTCTGAAAAATTTCAGCAGGGAAAACAAACACTGTCACAAAGGGACTATGAGCAGCTACTTGGGGCTGAAGTTTACAAGAGATGATTTCTTATCACAGTGTAATTGCTGGAGGAGCCTGAGCTCCAAGATGTGTTTTGGACAGCCCATGGAAGCCGTCAGTTCTGTGAGTCACATGGCCTCYGTTCAAGGGCAGTGGCTGCTTCTGACATCTCAGTGAAGTCAGGTAAATCAAGCACAACTGGAGGGCCACCCTGGGCTCTGAGGCAGAAAAGAAAATGCAGCAGTGTTTTGCTTTTAGAGAGTCTGTAGCTCCAAGGTAGCCTAGTGCTTGCCAGGTTTTTCATTCTTTTCGCCTTTCCTGCACTAAGGTAATGCCCTGTTTTGCTGGAGCTATCACAAAGAGCCCACCAAGCAGTGAGAGCTCTGGRAACCTCATTCATCAGCAGATTTCCTGGACAAGCTTATCTGGTTTTTCATTTTTAAAAGAAAAAATTAATCCACTGTTGTTTGGCAATCCTGCCTGTATTATATGTGCCCATCACAAAATGTACCTCATAGATATGCTCATGACCACTGCCCTTGTTTGCTTCATGTCAGTCACCATTTTGATAGTCTTTTTTCTTAATAGGTGCTAAGAACTTTGCTTCTTTTGGCAAATTTTGTGGCAGTGTAAATATGCAAAACTGAAGTTCTTCATTTCTGTGGCATGGTTTTCTGCAAAGACCTGGTATTGAAGTTGTTCTCTGTTTCTGTAGTTGAAAGGGTGATGAGGAGGGCACAATCACCTTTTACTCTGCTGTACCTTCTGACACCAATTCTAAAATAATCTTTTTAGAGCTGGTTTAAGGACTRTTTATTTTCCTTTTCTGCAGAGGAYTKYATGTGTGCAAGAGCAAAACAAACCCTGATCCCTCCTCCAAAGGGACCTGGAATCCATGATGGATTTCCACTGCAAGGTGTAACCAGGTAGTTTATTAAAACCAGAYTTCTCAGCTCAGCCTAAATCAAGGGTGAGAAGGAGAGGACAGTTCTCCCTGTTGTGGATCTGTGTGTACTGGTCATCTGAATACTGATGGACAGCAGAGAAATGCAGGTGTCTGGAGCAAATGGCAGGCACACTGTGCTCTGCTCAGGTTCTCACCCATGTGACAAATCCCCAGGACACTGGAACATGCTGTGGTGCTGTATTCTCTTCTTCATCCTAGCTCCCCACTGGGAAGGCACTAACTTGTCTGGAGCCTTGGGACAGGAACTGGCATTCAATTAGCTGGAAAGCTGCCTGGGGGGTCAGGAAGAGAGAGACTGAGGAGAGGAGTGTGTAATGACTCCTTTGGAGTGGGAAAAGGTCCCCCCTTTACCCCTGGGAGGAGGAGTGCAGGCTGAGCCTCAAAGGAGGGAGCAGTGCTTTGGGAGATGTCATTACAGGAGGAAGCATGGAGGGCTAATGAGGTGAGTTTGCTCCTGCTCCATGCTGCAGGGCTGAACACAGAGCTCACTCTCAGCACTGCAGAGGTTGAGAGGCACAGGTTTGAGTGGTCATCCAAGGGATGGGCAGTCAGCTCCCATGCAGGGCAAAACCAGAGCCAGAGAGCTCACACCTTGGGATTCCTGATGGAAAAACACTCTTGGCTGAGCATGGCCTAAAGCAAGACCTTTTTCTGCAGAGCTCAGAGATGTTGTGCACTGAATGCAAGAGGATCAGCACAGCTGGTTCCTAACATCTTGATTAGGGATTGGATGAACTAGTTTGGATAAAACAGCAACTGGTCTGACTGCCCACAGACCTCCAGCTGAGCCTGAATTTGGAAGGGTCAAAGCAATACAAAGTTTATATCATTATTTTCATTCTTAGATGTTGCCATTTGTAGTTCCTGGCTGCAGCAACAGAGCTGACAGACAGTGGAAGGATGGCACATTTCTTGGCTGACTGGAAAGAAAGAGGTCACTTGGTCTCCCTATCACCAGACATGTTTCTAGACAAGAAATGCTTTTTTTTCTCTAAACCCAAGCACACATCAAAAATGTGGACATTTGCCCATTTCTTTCTGTCTTCAACCTGTAGCAATTAAGAGAAAAGTCCCTATCCATGGTAGGTTTTCTTCTGAAGCATCTATGAGTTTTCTGTAGGGGAGGTTTTCAGGGCTGGAGCACTGAAGACTTCCATGTGAGCCCTTGCCAGTGCATCCTCAACGTGCTCAGAATGCCCAAGGCACTTTGGATGTCTCAGCCAAAGGGGAGGTGGAGCCTCTTGCTCAGTCATGTAAATGACATCTTGGCCACGCTCAGCCCTGTGGCTTGGTGGGAGCACCGTGCAAAACGTTTGGATTCTGATTTAAAGTGAGCAGCCACCTGGCAGTTGTGCTGGAACATGTGTTTTCTGAAAGCACATCTTGGGATTTTGCACAATAAAATACTGGTTTTGTGCAAAAGATCCCTTAAAATGCGGTGATAGATAAAGTTTGGTATTCTTATTGAATATATACATGTGAGTCTTTTTTARCTTCATGAAGATAGAATATAGGAGATCCTGTTCTGCATCCCTTCATTTAAACCATGGTTAATCTTTGGAGAGCTATATTTCACAGTGAAAACTGCTATTTAACATACATAATAAGATTTTTTTTTCCCCTTTAATTGCACAGAAGGGATTGTTTCCAGTAAATTAAAATTTCTTTGACACCAATTATTTGGCAATATGAAGATGTAGTATTTTGCTTTCATTTAATTTCCTCTAAATTAATCTAATGATGATTAGATTTAAATAATAAAAATAATGAGTTGTTTCCCTCTCTAAATTACTTCTTTGTCATGTGTGTTTCCCTTTGTATTGAACTTGGTGACTTATTTGCTTTTAGTAGTTCTGAAATATTCTGACACTAATTGCATTTTGAAATATAACCTTCCAACTATGTTGCTTCTGTTTTTYACTCATTTCAGATTGGTTTAGAAGCATTGACTTCTTATTTTATTGCTGAATATTGAAGCTGAGAGCCACATTACATATATCAGTGTGCTTTCTTTTCCATCTTTAGCTCTGTTAATTAAATTCTGTATTCTCTATATTGCTCATGATTTGCAATGTTTGTTGCCAAATCCCAGGCAATGCAATATGAAATCTACTCAATATAAATATTTTATTTGTCCAAATGTTTTTTAAAAACTAGTTGAGCCATAATCTCCAGCATTTTCTTTCCTTGCAGTGCACTAAACAACCATTATGCTATCTAAAAAATCAAAGGGAAATATTCTGACTACTCCATGCAAAAATAAAAGATCAAGCATGTATTTCTCCTGCTGCTAGTAAAAACGTAGAGAGATGTGTTATTAAAGTYTTTGGGCTATATGTGACAAAAATAAAGCAGATTTTATAGCATAAAGCAGCCCAACAGATGAGACCAGTGCTCCTCCTGGCTGAGCTCTGGGTATGGGACAGACCCCAGCACTAAGAGTGGTAGRGAGTTACAAATAACTTTCCATTCTTCACTTGGAATATATTTAATGCACAGGGGAAAATATTAATATGTTTCAGGTTTCATGCCTTGTAGCCTAAAGCCATAAACACATGAAGACAATCACAGAGTGTCAGAGCAAAAGCTCTGTATTCTGGCCCTGTAGGAGCCTGTAAGTGAATGTTTAGGGAAGACATTCATTTAAAAGCAGAGTAAATTCACTCTTTCTACTGGTGTCCAACTGTTCTCAGTCAGAAAACTCTACATGCCAAGTCTGTCTCTTTCTGCTTAGTAGCTGTCAGTGGATTTCTCTTCTGGGGTTTGTCTCCTCTTGAACCCAGGKTTTGTAGCCCACAGCATGTGTGAGGAGTTTGTCTCCTGCTACCTAAATTTCATGCCCCTGCTTCTGATTCTATTGAGAAAAAATTCAACAGTTTATTCCTAGCCACTCTTTTCTTACCAGCAATAATACTGTAACTTTTTCTCATATCCTCCCTCAGRTCACTTAATTTCCATGGCAGAGATTCTTACTTAATTGTGCCCTATACGAAAGCTGCCCTACATCTTTGATTTTCTGCTGGTTTTTTTCTTTCTCCACGTATTTTGTATTACTGTATTTGTTCTGAGGTTAGGGAACAGCCAACACTCAAGGTATGGGGATACCATGGGTTTGTACAATGGAATAAGGGAATTTTCCATTTCATTCTCTCTTCATTTTCAAACAGTTTCTAACTATGATTTGTCTTTTTCAACTAYCATTGAGCACTGAGCAGGCATTTTCAGGGCATTGTCTATCACAATTGAAAGATCACATTCTGAAGCTGCAACGCTCAGCTCAGCAGCCWTCACTTTAAATGTGGAGTTGAGATTATTTTTCTTCTGTCTGACTAACTGTACTTTTACCTATATTGAACAGCATCTGACATTTTATTGCTCAGCCTCTTCTCAGCTCAGTCTCATAATATCCTTCTGCAATTTTTCATGAGTCTCGTCCTTCCTGCTTTAATAACTCAGTATCGTCAGCAAACTTTGTCAGCTCACCACTGGCCCCCTTTGGGAGGCTATATTTATGGCCATATAAAATAGCAGGGGTCCCWGGGAAGTTTCTCTGATGATTTTCTTTCACTGCTTGAGATCCAKTCGTATTACATCTTCTTCATCCCATCATTAGGCCTATTATAGAGCCAGGAATTCTTCCCTTGCATGTGTCCATCTGGTTCTCCAAAAAAAATTTTTGAAAGACTTTGTTGAAAAAAWTTTTGAAAGGCTTATATATGATCTTTATCTGGATTTCTGCTGAAATCCAACAAAGAGAACCAGAAAAGGTCTTTAAGACACTGCCTCTTTGAAAAGATACAATGCCTTTTTCCAAGTAGATCATGTTTGTTTAAGCTCCTATACATCCTGTCCTTTATTAAGGCTTTTACTAATTGGCCACGTGCAGGCATCAGACTTCCTTCTTGTTCCTTTGACATATTTTCCTTGACTTAATTTTATWTTCTAATGCCACCCTATTTTTATCTTCTCATATTAGCGCAGTTTTATAACAATTTATGACCCACTGTTTGCCTGCTTCATCCTCAGGTTCCCTTGAAACTCCTGGGTGGACACCATCTGGTCCAGGTGGGCCCCTACTGTTCATTTAGGTCTTGACTTTTTCTGCAATGATTTCAATTTCACATGGACMCTCTGACAAGTCTCACAGTCAATAGGACTTGAACATCGTGGTCTGGGGTGTTTTCCAAATTAACACTGGTTGAAAATTAATTTGGCTTCTCTGCTATGTTTGCACTTTCGTTGAGTGTACTTTTTGTTGCCTTATCACTAATTGGTCATACAGTCATTTTGTTCATTCCATGTCCCTGCTGGAGGACAGATTTATTGTTAGTTTTTGCTGCATGTTTATATTGAGTCTGTCACTTTGATTTGTGTGAGTATATGTGTTTTCATTAGCAGGGCTCAGCCTGCTCAAAGGAAGTCTTATCTCAARCCCTACTGCCTTTCTGCTCTTTTAGATGTGTTTTTTAAGAGGGCTTATATGTCTTTTAGAAAACTTCATGTGTTTGCTGGGGTGTTCAGTTTCTTTGARATGCAGTTACCATGACTTTTGAGTGATCTGTGACAAAATCTGCACAAGCAGTTAATTCTTTCATGAGGTACACAGAGCAGCCTACAAGTGGTGTTTATGTATTTTTCCAAATTAATCCAATTGTAGTGGAGCTAGTGAGAAGTATCTAGAATTCTAATCAGGTGATTTCTTCTTCATTTGAATCAGTATATAAACAAGCTTTAAATGAAACGGGATATGGAAATTATTCAGAGAGGGAGACCCACAGAGACTTCTGTGATTGCYGTAAACATGAGGGATTCCAGATGGGGTTCCCCACAGGAGCTAATGTATGGAAACCTGAGCATTGTGCAGGTTCTGTAAGAATTCAGTAGAGTGAAGATGCTGTTTTTTTTTCCTCTGTTGCTTACCCATCTCATTGCACCTTAAAAAAAAAAAAGAAAAGAGGATAAATATTGTCAAGGTTAAATTCCTGCCTTGTCACAACTGAAAAATTATTGAACACCTCTGGCAGCTCCACACAATATCTTTTTTCCTCAGCTATGCAATGTGTAATGAGGTCACACCGTGGGCAGCCTKTCCCTCTGTTTTGGGAGGTTATTTTCAATTGGAATTTCACAYTATATTGTTGGTTACAGAAATTATTCATGATGTCTCAGGAATGCAAATGGGATTGCTTTTTGATTTTGATTTCAGGAGAGTATAGGGAAGAGGGATGGGAAGCAGTCCTGGAGTCCAAGGTTGTGGGAACAGAGATTTAGGAAAGGCTCTGGTGAAGGAAATGGACTAAGAGAAAAATGAGATGGAAAAGAAGACTGTCCTATCCCCTCTGGAGAGAGGCAGAGAGCTGGGCCAAGAGTCCTGAAAGTAGCACTGCTAATGAGGAGAGGGATGAGAGTGGAAGTGATAACAGCACCCATTCCATGTTATCTACTAAAGCACTTCAAAGAGGAGCTGGTTGTTCAGACTTCTTAGCCCTCAAATCAAATTAATGAGTCTTGCCTAATCTGAATGGATAAATCTGAAATCCAGAGGGTTGGTTGTTTTTTTTTTCGATCTAGAAACAAATGGTTCCACTACCTGATATTTGTTTAGTTTGTTTGTTATTTGACTTGTTCGCTTAAACTGAATAAAGTTACTTTACAAGACTGTGAACAGGAACATTACTCAATGGGAAGTGAATTCCTAAACTTCTATAGAGTAAACAATAGCATCAATTACTCATTTTTGGATCTGTTGATTATTAAGCACCCAAATATGAAAAGAATCTTGACTCTGGCATGAGGATGAGCAGGTCYGCCCTGTAAACTAAATGTCACCTTTAAAAATTGAGATTATTGTCTTACTTTTTGGCATGCAGTAAGTTGGATTCCCATGTTGAATATTGCCAATGGCTGTCATGGGAGAAGGCTAAAGATCATTAATGTAGCTCCCAGCTGAGGAATATTTAAGTGCCATGACACTTAGTTTTTGTCTCTGGTTTGATTTTCTGTTTTGTTTGTGTGTAGTTGATATACACAAAAGTGTTATGAATTTTGTAAATGGAACTATAGAGGCTTTAATTAGTGCTAACCACATCTAAACGAATTCCTATCAGGGCATTTTTTCTTTTTCTCTGGAGAAAAGTCAAGCAGCATTAGCATCAAACTTGGAAATTAGCATGGGAAAAGAGCTAAAAAGCACAGGTATTTGTTGGTTAAGGTCACAAGATTATTAATTTCTCTCTCCCAAGTGTCTGTGGCAAAGATCATTCCTGGGTTTCTCCATTTGCAATATCATTATTTAGAAGCCTAAATAGAAGGGCTAAGAAGTAACACAGAGTTTTCCAGTTAAAAAAACCCACAAAAACACAAAGGAGAAAACCGGGGATGCCTTAGGTAACAACAACCCCATGTTTTGGTATAGTCTTGGGGAAGAGCAGCTGGAAAGCTGCCCAGGGGAAAAAGGCCTGGGGGTGTTGCTTGGCAGTGACTGGACTGAGGCAGCTGTGCCAGGTGGCCAAGGAGGCCAGTGCCATCCTGGCCTGGAGCAGGGATAGCGAGGCCAGCAGGAGCACAGCAGTGACTGTCTCTCTGTCCAGTTTTGGGCCTCTCACTTCAATAAAGACACTGAGGGGCTGGAGCGAGTCCAGAGGAGGGAAGGGTCTGGAGGGAAGTGTCATGGGAAGCCACTGAGGGAGCTGGGGGTGTTYAGTCTGGAGAAAAGGAGGCTCAGAGGGAAACCTATGGCTCTCTACAACTCCCTGACTGGACGCTGTGGTGAGGTGGGGGTTTGATCTCTCCTCCCAGGTAATAAGGAAGGATGAGAAGAAGCAGCCTCAAGTTGCACTGGGGAAGGTTTTTATTGGGCATTAGGGAAAAGAAATTCTTCACTGAAAGGGTGGTCAGGCATTGAAACAGGCTGCCCAAGGAAGTGGTTGAGTCACCAACCTGAAAGTGTTCAAGAAGTGACTGGACATGCCACCTGGGGACGTGGCTTGGTGGCAGTTTGGCAGTGCAAGCTGAATAATTGGATTTGATGATCTTAAAGGTTTTTTACAAGTGTAGCGATTCTATGACTTCCAAAAATTTAAATGAGGTAAAATGAGAGGGGCAAGACAAGGAAAATCATTCTCAAGGCAGTCAGTGAACTGCCCATTAGTTAAGTGCTAACATGGAATAAGATACAGCATTTACTTAATTGATTTGATTTTATTTTACTGGTAAAAGGAAGCCTTGTGGACGTATGTAAGCTACATTTCTGCAGGTTAATCTTGGGGATGCATATTTTTAAGACATATAATCARTGGGAGTGTCTATGAAAGTAGAATCAGAAGAAATACAGATATTTCATAGAGAATAATTCTAACTCCTCTTGCTATTCAAGAGATAAGAGCTGAAATTCAGCTTGGAGAGAGACCCAGGGGAGTARTGTGCCTTGGAACTTTATGTACAAGAGCAAGAAGAAGCCCCATTTCAATGGAAAGTCCCCTTGCAAGGTTATGTTAAAGAACGAGGTCATTCCCCATTTATTCAAGTGAACAGAGCACTCCAAAAGCTCCTGAAGAATATGAAGCATGAGATTAATTAAAGTACTAGGGAGAAGTGCTTCTGTCTGGAAGACAAATGGTGCAACTTATGCAGGGGCAGCAGCAAGCAGGCTGTCAGTTTTCTACCTGGAAAAGGAGTTTTCTCTGAGTTTTCCAACCTTCTTTATAAATAACAGAGGTAACTTCAAAAGGGGAGCAGTGCAATAGCACCRACAGATGCCGACAATGCTGTGTTTKCATACATTRAAGACACCTACTTACCCTGCTGCTGGTAATGTTGATTAGTACTTMGAGCTGGCATTAGGCACCCATTGGATTTCATGTGCAGATAATGAGGAATTCAGAGAATTGGCAGCTMGCAGAGATAACACCTCAGCTCCTCTGCAAAGGGCTCYCTGTTGGCTCTGCAGCTTGGCAAGYAGCTCTGCTTTGSTGGAGGAGGGCTGCACAGCTGAAGCATGGCCCCAGGTCTYTTGCTCCCATGCCTGGCAGGATGCACATGCTTTTGGGATGACCTGCAGCAATGGAAATCAGGTTCTGAGGCTTCACTGGCAGCACTGGCTCAGTGCTCAAAAGTGGGCTCTSCTGCCCAGTCTCTTGATAAGGCTTCAGAGGAAGATGCTTACTGACTCCTCCAGCAAAAAGYGGCAAATTTCACCTTCATGCTAATCTAAATTTTTGGAGACGTGGCAGAGGAAATGGGGTGGGGGAGAGAGAAAGTTCTCATGTCACTTTCACACAGTCTGTTGATAAGTAAAGACTGATAGATTAATCATAGCCAAGAAGSCTCGCTGGTCTCTTCTGGAGGATGAGTTGATTAAAACCTTGTGTAATTATATTTCACCTTAAATTCTCTCTCTCCCTCTAATTTTTTACATCTTCAGTGTCAAATTTGAGTTAGAAATTGCTCTTTTTCATACAGGATCAAAGCAGTGGCTTGTCTTGTCTTGAACTTCTCTGCATTAAATCTTACTAGGATTAGTGTACCTGGTATATGGGTTCTGTTAATAATGCTGGACATAACATACTAGAATCTTCTTTTAAGAAAACTAAAGCCAAGGGTTTCAGTTGCTTCCAAATGCTTCCATTGAATAAAGGGTTAAAAGTTGCTTTGTAGGCTCTTTGGCTTTTCCTTTCCCTTTTCTTTGTTTTTCCTCTGCTTCTTTAAGAGTACTATAATTTGCCCTCTTTGCCTCTGTATATCATATTTTTTACTTGCTGTCCTCTTTTCCCTTCTAAAAGGATGATTGGACATGGCTGGATCAGCCCCAAAATATTGCCATTCCTTTTCATGTGGAGATTGCACACACAATCATCGAGTAATAATCTTCTAAGCTTCCTCTAAGTGAGGTGTGGATGAGAACCACTGTGGTGATTGGAGTATGATTAGAGAACACTGTATTCCTTATCAGTTGCAGAGAGAAGGATAAGAGATTGGAGTGTCTAGACTTGAACTGAGGAATAGCCACTACATTTCTACATGTCTAGAAAATGATCTTCGACATAAAGAGCTCTTAGTAACTGGAAAGAGGACGACTTTTTATACAGACAGACAGTGATTTCAATGGTTTTAAACTGACAGAGGGYAGGTTTAGATTAGATGTTGGGRAGMAATTCTTTACTCAGAGSTGGTGAGGTCCTGGCRCAGGTTGCCCAGGGAAGTTGTGGCTGCTCCATCCCTGGAAGTGTTCAAGAYCAGGCTGGATGGGGTCCTGAGCAAACTGGTGTGATGGAAGGTGATCCTGCCCATGGCAGGGGKGTTGGAACTGGATGATCTTTCCAACCAACMCAAACTGTTTTGWGATTCTGTGAGCGAAGSTCTAAAAAACCAGMTYGGGGTAGAGCAGTGCTYTTGCTCAGCAMTGAATTCAGCTTGTATCCACACATTTGGCTGGAAAATGAATCCAAAAGATTTGTTTTGCTAATCTTAAAAACAGTATTTCAAACCAGTGCTGTCATCTCTGAAAACAGGACATACATATTTATGACAGAAATAAGCACTGTCTGATTAATGGCATKCCTAATGCTAAAGGGGACTTGTCCATGACTTTGTGTGGGCTCCTCCCTCCTAAAAAGCTCCTTCTCTTCATGAACAAATAAATAAGTCCCCATCTGTGTAAACTGTATTATAAGGCAATTAATGGTGTTGTACCATTGAGGTCATTCATCAGCCTATGAGCTTCTCAAAAATTTCACATATTGATCCTTCTTTGTTCCATTTTCCTCTACATCCAATATCTTTCACCCAGTTGCTAATTATTTATTTTGGTAAAAACACAAATGCTCCAGTGATCATTGCCAACAGTTCAGCACTAATGAGCAGCTCTCTTGTAATGAACAAACACCGTGTGCATCCAATATGAGAAGTCAAATTGGTAAGGAAAAAGCTTTAAGTGTTGTTGTGTTGTTGTGGATAATAGTGAGGAGTGAAATCTTATCTTTGCAATTATTAAAAAGTATCCATCATCCTGAGAACTGAAACTTAATGGACTATAAATATTTTCACTACTGTTGGTATTGTTATCGGAACAGCAATCTTTTGTTCATGGTGAAATAACAGAGGCAGTGGAGAAGCACTAACACTGCAGCAGGTACTTTCTGGCTGAACAGAGAATAAGGAAAGCTTTTATTTTATCTTAAAATGCAGTTCAAGGTAGCCTATAATTCCAACACATTTTTTATCTCTGTTAGATATATCAGTTGTGTCAGAACTCTGTGGCAAATCTCTGAGGTGTGAGAAGAAATTTGTAAATTTCCAGGAAGTTAATTAATTTAGCAGAAGAGAGATTCTGATAGCAAATGGTTTCTTCAGCTTCACTGGGACTTTCTTCTTCAGGGCCTGCACTAGAAGTCAAGACCCCTTTTTATCACTGTTCTGACCACCCGCATATCCTTTGACTTCAATGTTTTAACCATTTATACAAAAAGGGGGTCCTGAGAGAGGARTTCTTACAAGCTGTTGTGGTTTGAGCCCAGACTTCATTCTTTCTGCAGGAACATCAGAAGGATTGCATTCCTTGCTTCCCTGTTTTCATAGAGATTTCAAGAATTAATCCTTTCGAAATACATTAGCCAATTAATTTGAAAGGTTGTCACACAACCCACACATCTTCATTTTGAGCTCTCTAGCATTCCTGTACCCACCATGAATTATGCACTGGAGCTAGGTGCATGAATTCCAACAGCTGTCTCATCCATGCTGGGACCACTCATCTTCTCCTGTCTCCAAGGACTTCATTAGGGCTTTTAACAGCAATATTGTGTTCACAGTAGATGAACAGGCAATCTCTGACCTCATCTTCAACTGACTCATTATTTTCATGGCTGTGATTCCCAGATGTTTAAACTGCATCCTACAATACACATATCTGGGTATTACTCTGAGTTTTTGGC
Source organism: Alauda arvensis (assembly GCA_902810485.1). Taxonomy (NCBI): domain Eukaryota; kingdom Metazoa; phylum Chordata; class Aves; order Passeriformes; family Alaudidae; genus Alauda; species Alauda arvensis. The sequence continues at coordinate 962,883 of CADDXX010000279.1, forward strand.
TGACTTAAACATACACTAATGGATGACTATTGTTTAACCAAGAGCTACGTTTCACTCTTTAATACTCTGCTGCATCTCCTTGTTACCCATTAATCCTTCTGTGCTCTGGAGATTCTGGTGTTTATGGCCCTGTCCAATAATTAGCATGGATGCTTATAATATTTTAAAAGTATAGCTATTTAATTTCTTATTGTAGTGTAGGAATCCTGTATCCCTGAACACCGTGTTATTTCTTTAGATGTTCAAAGCTGGGTGTAACAGAAACCTTCAAGACATAGATCTGAAGGTGAGGTGAATTCTCTTCCCAAAAGAATTTCTATTTATTATTAATTTAAATATGTTTTGTGTTTTGCAAGAATGTGGATACTGAGATGCCCCCCCAGCAAGGCTCACTATAAAAATGACATGAGTCATTCTTCAAATCTTAGTGGAAACAGAGATTGAGATCTGCCTTTTTTCTTTTTCTTTTTTTTTTTTTTGGCAACTTCATCCATACTGAGATTCTTTCTGGGTGAATTTTTATGTATTCAACATTTCAAAAGTATTCATCTAATTGGGTTTTCAATTATTTGTTTTGCATTATTTTTGTTTCAAAATAAGTGTTAATTTCAGCTAAATTAGACTGAATCTTTCATGACTAGGCATTTCATTAGTATATAAGCCTTACAACATCCCAGCTTTGTTCAGATTATCTCATTTCATTCAAATGAATGGCAAATGGCAACTCTGAATTTAGTCCCACTTTTTATGAATGTCATAATGCAAAAATCTTTTCCAGTTATGGTTTTTTTTTCCTTCTGCAGCCTGGATGCTGGTGAGGGTGTTTTRCAGTCATCAGCCATGCTGTGGTTTCTCTGCAGAGAGCTCCCTTCTTGCCTGCTGCCTCACCTGTGCCAGCAGCCACCTGTAGCCACTGGAAAGGTTGCACTGGGTTTGGATAAGCAACGTTTCAACCCCTTTTTTGAGCTGCAGCTGCTGTACTCAGAGCTCCCCTGCTTTCATTTGTTAGCTGTGGTGTAATGGATGTGTTCACAGGGGCAGCCCTCACCCCTGCCTGCTCACAAACCCACAGGAGCAGGAAYCACCTGCTCAGAGTGTGAATGCATTGCTGAAGGTATTAGGAGAGAAATCAGAGAGTTTAAAAGAATACAGTGATTGTAGGAAACAGCTTTGCAGATTGGTGCTGATAATACAGTTTCTTTGTTGCAAACAACCTTTCCAGAAATTATGCAGACAGGCCTCTTGGATGAACTGATTTCCCCATGCCACCAAAGAACCATTCCCTAACCTCTGTGGAAGCAGTGGGTTTACAGGGTTTAGGATAAAGGATACTTATTTATTCTGCTGATTTCCTGTGTGGCAGAAGTGACTCTCAGCATGATCCAGCCCCTTCCTGAATATCACCACAGCTGCAGTACTTGCTTTACCCCCATAACCTCTCTGGGTCTTGGGCATTGTTGTGGTTCAGCTGGCACTCAGCCATGCTCATACAGGGAATGAAGGCAGAGAAATCAGAATGTTCCTTGCAAAAAATGAACTACAGTGGTTTGGGGTGGGTGCTGACCTTCTGATTTCTGTCTGCTGTCATGAATGTCAAGGTGAGGAAATATATTTACACCATAGTGAATGGATGTTGTAATTCAGATATAAATGAAACTTAAGAATTAGTTGGGAAATGAGAGATGGTGGAGATGGTGCTTACCCCATTTACATCCATACACTTTAGAGAGGTCACTGGGGAAGCCCTAACATAAAGAAGAACTCAGATCAGATTTGGGTTTGCTTTACAAGTTCTACAACGTCAGATAACATAAACAACATGTTTAGGCATAACAAATAGTTTTTATGATCCAAGTAGCCTTTTGTCCACACTCTCTTTAAACAACTTCTTGAATTTTCTAAGAATATTTAATAGACTCTGTTAAGTTTTGTTAAATTGGTGTTTTAATAATTTAAATTGATTAGAGCTTCACATCAGCTTGTTGAAGCTGTTGTTGTGGAGCAATTGGCATGAAGAGGAATTCTTGCTCACCTTAGGCAAGGAGAAGGAATGTAGGTTTTGGACCCAGCCCAAGCCCATCAACTATTAATAGCTCAGATACAGACATTGGTATCTAAAGCATATGTTGAAGTAAAAAAGCAGACTTAAAAGTTTTTAGGTGAAGCAAAGAGACCAAAAATCTTTGTCAAGTCCTTTGCCATGCTCTTAGTCCATTGAGGCTTTTTAACCAAAACAGCTCCTATATTCTGGTAAGCTTCAAGTTAAAATAACCCTGAAGTGAAAGCATTGTAAGGAAAAGATGTCCCTTTGTTCAAGACAGTTCCTGCTGAGGAGCAGTCTGGCTCTCTTCCTCCAGTAACTTCTGTGGGCACACAGAAATGGGAGCCTTCCCTTGAGCTGGAATGGTGTGGGGGACAGCATTCACCTTCCCACCCTCGCCAGCCCCTTGCTCTCCACATCCTTACCCACCCCCACAGATGGAAGCTCTCTCAGGGCTCGTTTAACTGAGCAGATAAGAGGGTTGATTCTCACTGAGGAAGCCAAAACCTGGTTTTTGTAGGGTTTTCATTCCTTACCTTTACTGTCATATTTTCTGTCTTTTCGGAGTTGTAAGCATTATGGAGAAGTTTCTTTTGTCTGTGCTGGGTCAGGGAGTGTGGAAGCACCTGCCTGGATGCAGGAACTTCCCTTGTGCCTGAAATACCCCTTTTGCACAGGCACGTTGTCCAGCCTCTCCTCTGTGGAGGGAAGGCTGCCCCTGAGAGCAGCTCTATCTGTGTGGCACAGATGTTTTTTCTTTTCTGGCTGTCTGCTGCCTGCTGCTGTCGGTTGCAGCTTCACTTCCCTCTGAGCCTTCTCCTGTGATGGCTCACAGCCACAGAATCGTGGAATATCCTGAGTTGGAAGGGACCCACGGGGATCACCAAAGTCCAGCTCCTGGGATCCCTCTCAGGAGGATGGAATTATGTTGAGCTGCAGGAGGTGGTGTGAGCCTGGGGCCACAGTCTGGGGTGTGATAGGAGGGAGAGGGGACATCCTGGCAGGACGCATAAAGTGAGGTGGGAGAAAAAGAAGGCAGCAAAGGTCTCCTCTTTGCCTTTTTGCACATCTACACAGTGAGCATTACCAGTGATGGTGCAATGTGCTGCAGCCAGTGCTGCCCAAAGAAAGCTGAGAAACCTTCCAAGCTTTTTTTGTCTTTGTAGAAGAATTTCAATTCTGTTTCAGCCTGAACAAATTCAATTCTGTATTTCCCATCTCCTTGAGGAGAGTCAATTACAGGCTGTTCTCGAAGAAAAAAATCACACCACACTCTTCATGGTAAGGATGTTCCAATTTTCAGAAAATACTGTGAGCTTTCTTAGACCACAGAGAAAAAGAGAATGACATGTACAGCCTTTTTGTTAGTCGTTCCAGGATAGAAAGGAAATAAAAGTTTTGGTCCCTGCTTCACATGGTATCACTGCATTTCCAAGTATCTTAAAATAGATTAAAAAACAAATCTTCAGAATGAGTCAGTCATTTCTAGTCAAGGTAATTGATCTTGAAATTCTGAACCCAATAGTTTACAGGGTTAATTGTTGATGTGTCAAGAGCTGCTGAGATTTCTTTTCATGCTGGTATCTTGGGCTTGTCTTTAAGTCAGTGACACTTAAAGAGATATGGGACTAGGGCAAAGGCACAAGAATTCTTTGAAAAATGTTTTCTGAGGAACTCCCTAAGGCTCAGCACTAACAGTGCTCTGTTAGCTTTGCAGTATTTTTTTCTTTTTGTAGTACTTCTTTCTGTAATGCTTTTTTCTGTTTTCCTTCCAAAAAGATTATTTTCACTTTTTTTTTTTTTTTCCTTTGGCTTGGATTATTTCCTCCCGTAGAAATATTTAGTGCTTGGCACTAAATGTGCTTGGCAGTGTATGAGCCAAACTTAGAAACTCTGTTAAGATACATGACTTTTTCTACTGCCTATGTAGGAAGCTTGGGGGGATTAGGGTTTCTCCTCATCAAATTGCAGATTTCTACACTCTCCAGATCTGTGCTAGTTTTTTAGACCCCACTTATCATCAGGGGAGGGAAATGTCAGTATAAGAAGTTATTTGACTCATTCTAAGTGACAGGAACTGGATCAGAGGAGCTGCTGCCTGGAAGTCAATGCTTCTCTGTACTGAGTGTGCATATTCCATGTCCATGTAGACCTGTATCCATTGTACTCCATTGCCAAATATCTGTGCTTCCAGTCGGGGGCAAGGGGAGAGGGCATAATTACCATCAGCACGGGAGCACACGCCAGCTTTTATCAGGAAAGGCAACAGCTCCCCAGGTACAGGAACTCATCAGGAATCAGGAGCCAGGAGGGGCTGCCTCTTGCAGAGTAAAATGCTGTTAATCACCAGTTCTCTGGGCAGCCTCTTTGCTGTGCCCAGAGGAGCTCAGGAGGCCCCTAACTCTTATCTGCCTGTGTCTGTGGGAGACAACAACTCTCTCTCTGTGCTTCTGCACCTGTTCCTCTCCTCCTCAAAATGCAGTGCCCCTGGAAAAGTGTAATACTTTTTGCTGCTCTGTTTTTTGTGGGTTTTTTAAGTATTTATCCAGTGCTTCTCTACTTGGTGTGCATCAAACAAAGTGGGGGTCTGCAGGAGTTGAAGCTGCAGGTGATTTAGGTCCTCATCTGACTGAAAGTCCTGCTGTGCTCTCAAGTGCTGATAGGTTTGGTTGTAAAAGATTGAGTTCCTTCTGTGTCTAGGCTGAGGACATACAGAGTGTGTGTTTCAGGCTCTTTGGACATCTCAACAGCCTTGCACTGCACATCCTAGGCAAGCCTTAAAAAGCCATCCTGTTGGCTGGTACCATGCAAAGGTATTATTAGGATCCCAAAACTCAAGGGGCTATAACAGGCACCCCAATTAATAAACTTTTCCAGTTCCAATAGGATTTGCCATTCTGTTTCCAGCTGCAGACCCCGCAGCAGCCAGTGCCAGCACAGCTGTGCGTGACCTTCCCACAGTAAGTGCAAAGGGGAACAAGGTGCAGTGGCTTCCAGGAGCATTCAAATACTGCTTCCAGAGCTTCAGAAAGCACAGAATGCTGTGTAACTGTCGGAGTTATCTCTTCTGAGATTAACCCTGGCAGTGTAAATCTTTCTTCTCACCAGCCCCTGCTTGAAAGAAGGAATCGGAGAACGTCTGTGTTGCGGACTGCAGATGTTTATTTTACAAATCTTATCTCTAAGTTCTTTTTGTCCAGCATGAAGTTCACAAGCAGTTGGAAAAATGGTTTCTCCCCCGCCCACGACAGTGTCTGRGCTTTTATATTCAAAATTACGTTAACATTGTTTTTCTCTAAACACCAATAACTAAAACCCATGTCATGCAGTGAAATTTTACCTTCACCAATCCTAAAAACCCATCACCCTTTGCAAAGAGGAAGAGGAAGACAGAAACATGTGCTCTTATCACACTGATCTGCCTCCATCTTTGCCCCATTTATGTCTATGTAGCAAAATCTAAAAACCCTTCTACACACCCAGTGACATAACAAAATCACACCAATCAAACCCTTGTGACCTCCAAATCCTCTGACAACCCTGACAGTGCTTTTTCCATGGGCTGTGACCAAAAACCATCACTGTTTCAGGCACAGGCCAGGGAGGATTCACCTCCCTGTCCAGGCTCCTGCCCATCAGGAGAACCAGAGAGATACTCTGGTTCGCCACATGTAACCAGCCATGCAGTTTTTTATGTAAATGTTTCCAAATTGAAATGTTGTGGCCAAAGTGCTGATTGTGAGAGTGATCTTGGAAAATTCCAAACAAGAAGGAAAGATGTGCCACAGCCTAAACTCATCTTCACGTGAGAGTAGGGTGAATGGTAGAGCAGCCTAAGAATCTGCACTCACACAGGGAAAGAGAGGAATGGAATCTCACTGAGTGGCAAATTTAAACCTATATCAAGAGGGGGAAAAGAAAATGGACTAAAGCCCCCCTAGAGACACATGCTATAAATCATTGAGTCCTTTTGATAGCATCAGTTCAATAACTACAACAACAACCAAGATTATTTTTTAATAACTTGGCCTCCAACTAGGCCAGTACCTTGTAAAATCAAGAGAGTCACTGGCAGACACAACTGTCTTGCAAAAGAGACAGAGCTGCTTTTTAATAATGCAAGTTTAAATTATAAATCATTTCATGGTCTTTGCCCTGAGAAATCCCATGTCACAGGCCCCACTGAGAGCAGCCTGTGGCTCAACACCTATGCTGCCAACACAGCTGCTCAGATGCAAGGTTTCCCTTTCTTTGTGTGTGCAATTTCCACATCATTTTCCCCTCTGTCAGTTTAATTGTTTGGAGACCTGATTCCAGACCAGATAGCCCTCATGGAAAAACACAGAGAAGTGGTGCTATTACTGCATGGAAGGAAATCATGGGAGTTTCTTGCAGGAATTAATCTTCTTCTTTAGGATCCCTTTAAAAGTTTGTCAGATTGCCTTTGGACATCATCTGTCTCATTTGGGGGAAGGAAACATCCGTGAAAGTAACCAGTTTACCATGTTAACCTGTGGTATCTTGTGCAAGTCAGGGCAGCCACAACCTCTGAGCTTGACAATTATGAGCTTGATAATTCCCCCATGCTTCCCATGTCCCACTGGGATTGTTTATGCCCTTCATGTGTTCTCCATGGTTCYAGGGGCCTGGATAAGCAGGGTTTTCCCTCAGCCCTCTGTGGATATTCTGCACTTGTTTGCTGTCCATGCCAACACTACCCATGGAGGAACCTCCTGCATCCTCTGTTCTCTCAGAAGACCAGCCTCTGAGGAGCTCACATTTACCCTTCTTCCTTTTGGTCCCTCCTTAAAGTGCTGTCTGAGGTGCTCAGTATGGAGGGGGAAGGCATGCAAGGGAAGTCCTTCCTGCAAGCCTGCTGCGTGATTTGAGGAAAGCAAGGATGAGAGAGCATTTCCTTGTGTACCCTGGCTGGGAAGGCAGCAGCATCTGTGAGTTGTGATATGCTTGAACAAGGACATATGATTCTTCCTTGGCACATGACTGCCAGATGAAGACTTGACAGTAAAAACAGCTGACAATAGGACAAGGCATATAATAAATGAGCAATTTTACACGCCCCAAGCATTAACTAATCTGGAGTTAGCATGAGTGATACTTTAAAGATAATACTTTGAGGATTGTTTTATTTTTCTCTTTGCTGTGTATTTCTGTGCTGTTATTTTGCATGATAATTGTGKTTTATTCTTGTTCTCGAAAATGTGTAGGCTGGAAATTTGTTTTAAAGAGAAAAGAAGATAGCTGACATATTTATACATTCTGATATTGCTGGCACTGAGGACTGCTTGGAGGGATAAAAACAAAGCCAACCAAAAGGAATAGAACTATCAGGACTCCATGAGACAGCCAGGTTTCCAAGATTGTCAGTCTTGACTGAGTTCCCTCACTTTACATTTCTGGAACCTTTTGCTGTCTTAGTGAAAGTTGCCCAGCAGAGAAAGAAGAATGGCATTTTGTTTTAGTTAGCAAAGTGTTTGAAATGACACTAACATAATCTTTCTTACCACTCTCAGCCAGTCCCTTTTTCCTTGCTCTTCTTAATGAGCTTGAGACCGTCCCTTTTTCCTTTGCTCTACTTAATGAGCTTGAGACTTACATAAGTATGTAGTCAGTTCCCTTTCATAAGCTGGGGATGCCATGATGAGTAGAAGCACATTTTCTGCAGTGACAAACTTTGATCCAGATTTTGTCGTACTTCTGAGATTAAATTGTCTATTTTCTGTCCTTAGCTGAGGACTGCAGTAGTTTGATTTCCTAAGTGTTGGTTTATCCAGCAATATTTAAACACTCTTTGTGAAAATGAGAATATTGTGTTATGCAACCAAAGGGTTTAAATAAATTTAAAAACAAGAAACATATTGAATACACAAAATGCACGTTTTTTCCTCCTGAGGGTATCTTCAGCATTTCGGTTTCTGTAAAATACAGTCCCCCTAGAAAACCCAAAACAAATCAAATACCAGTTTGGAAATTTAGAGCCTGAGTTGTAAAGGAAAAAAAAGATATAGTGAGGTGCTGTATTCTCTCAGCCAGCACATGTTCCTGAGATGTTTCTAGTGGGTAATAGAGGGATGATGTATGTTCCCTTGTGGAGGCAACAGTGCACTGTCATTTCTGCAGTTTGTCCAGAGAATTTTTGCCAACCATACTGTTTTTGTGAGCAGAGCACAGCTGCCCTTCCACCCTGACAGGGCAGGATGTGCTGATAATACAAATCACAGTGTGGCTCCTGAGCTCCGATGGATCTCATAAAATGAGAGGATATTCTGCTGTAATTAAATTGTGGAGCAGTCCCTATAGAAAAACAAACTTCCCTTAAGGTATAATATGCTTTTAATAAAAAGGATAGATCTCAATGCACTGTATTCCCTCCCAGCTGCCTGGCAGTGTTTGGGTATTCAGGCTGTTAAATCAAACCTTTGCAAGAGCAAAATTGGAAGCCTGAGATGCAGTATTTCTTTTTGATGAGGAGCTAATTGTACCCTATCACTGACACGCTGAAAAAAATGTCGCTGAAAGATCAAGTTCCAACATCAGTAAGCACTTTTTGAAGTYACACACTTTCAACTGGGAGAAGAGGACCTGTTTGTGATCAGCCTGTTATGTTAGGTAGTGATTTTCAAAGCTGCAGCCAGAAATCARCTGAGATAACAATTGGAAATATGTTGGTCTTTTCAAGTCTGATTGCTTTACTTATTAATTTTTAATTTTAATATGCAATCTACAGAATCATTCAAGACAACTGATAGAAAACAGTTCTTATAAAGTAACCTGGCTAATTAAAAGCTGTAAAAATCCTACAAACAGCCCAGCCAATATCTACAGCCTTCAGAGGCCTTAATTTCATGAAAGAGAAGCCCTCCAGTGAAATGCCAGTGGTGGCTGGCTAAGTGGACTCTTTAATTTACTTGTCTCCTTTGGGAGTTTTAATAATGAATGCCACTCCAGCACCTGGAAATGCTGATTTGTGCACACTTGACTGCACACACACACWCTTGAGAAAGCTCCACACAAGGAAGGACCTGGTCTTTGCTGCCTGCAAACAACACATGGAATTATGCACTTAAACATGGCCCTTCTTTCTTGTAAAAAGGCCAAAACTGAAGTCATGTGTGCAGCTGGAAAGGAATTTTCCATTTTGACTGCTTGGTAGCTTGTTTTTTTGTTTGTTTGTTTGTTTTATTCTTTCCCAGCAGGGCAGAGTAAAAGGCTGATTCACTGTTATCTAACTTGTCTGARTTGTCAACTGCATCAGGATGCTTCACTCTGGCTTCCTACAAGGTCATGTTTAAGGAACAGCACTGACTCATCTCCAGGTGGCTGCTCAGAGTGCCAATTCATTCTAAAATCACAAACCTCAGGGCAGGATGGGGGCTGCCTGTTTTCAGTTTTGTAGCCACTTTCTCTACCTTTATAATGGATTGTACTTTCTGAGCATTACCAGTTGGAAGAGGAAGGTGGACAGTTAGGAAAAGAGAACAACCCTGTAGATGTCTCTCTCTACACCTTTATGCTTCTATAACACTGCTACAATGTCTGAGCAATTCCTATTCCCTGCCACAGACAACTTGACAGAACTTTCGTGTGGAACATCCCTGTTATCTGCATTTTATGGGCAAGAGCTGAGAACCAGGCAATGTCTGTGTGCAGATGGACAGATTTCTGCTAGGTCTGCCTTTTGTGCAGAAATTTATGTTCAGAGCACTTATATGAGAAATTCAGCCTGAAGAGACTGAGTTTTCACCAATCTAGCTCTCCTGGGAGTGCCACAAAGGCAGCACTTGGGTGGCTGGGCTGAGACAGGAGCAGGGACTTTGTTCTCCTGCAGCAGGTGACACAGGGTGTACCACAAAGCAAAAGATTCAGGATTCTAGGGAAAGATACTGAGAAAACAGTAACCTGACATTACAACCTGGTGAAGACTGGTCTCTCAGAAGTCTGAGGGTGTGCTCTGTGCCCAGGGGACTACACCAGAATTTCTCAGTTTGAGCATCACTGAGTGCAATGTATAAACTGGTCCGATCGCAGTGCTGAGAAGCAGGGATAGCTCTGCCTGAATCTATTTTAAATGAGGTTAAAAATAGGCTGGCCAAAATCAAAACTGAATTGGGGGTGTGTTATGATGGGCTGCCTTCCACTTAGTTTCCTGCCAGGGTTCCTTGAGGCAAGGATTGAAGAAGTGGGTGCTTTTTCCTTCATCACTGCTGTAGGTTTGTTTTCTGTGGATTTAAACAGGAATCCACACAGCCTTAGAGACAGASCTGTAGTGTCAATCAGTGAAGATCAAAAATACCTCGAACAGCAAAAGGACAAACCAAATTAGATACTGAGCCAAATCCAGCGGAATTCATTCTGAGCAATGGTTTGTGAATATTCATCCTGGCTTTGCCCCTTCTGTCCCCTGTTTTCCAGCTGACTGTGAAGACTCTGCTCCAGCACTTCAGGGCCAGAGGGCCACTGAGCAATGCACTATTTATGCACTGTTATCCAAGGGACATTGTTCCATCAGCACTTGTGATCTAAAGAACTCTTTTTTTTTTTTTTTTTTTTTGTGGGGAAAAAAGGGTGAGAGACCAGTTGTTGATTATTGATAAACATCATTGTTTTTGGGGATTATTATTTACTTTACATTGTGACCAGAACCACAGAATATGCCTGTTACCAAGATGCTGTCAGCTGAGAGAAAAAGCTGTACTTCAATAAATATTGAGCCCAGTATCATCTTGCTTCTCAAAATATACTCACAGGCTAGCCACAATATTCTGTGTATTTGATTAGTTGCTTTCAATCTGCCTAATTTATTATGGATTTTGTTTTCTTTAATTGTGTGGGGACCTAACTTTGCAGACATGCTGATATGAATTCATAAACCTTGAGGATTAAATCCCTACTAATGCTGAGTCTCTGAAGTTGCAGCAGCCTTTATTCTTCTCCAGTATTGTTGTGCAAGTGATCCCCTGTGCTGCTAAACCAGCTCCAAAACTCATTGCAGCCATGTCTGTGTTTTAATTGTGGGTGAAATGATCCCTGGCTGCAGTTTGTTAAACACTTTGACATCCTTCTGATTTAAAGGTGTTAGAAAAATGTAAGATTATTATGTGGCTTTAGATTCCCAAACATCTCCTATAAGTTTTTTAATATTGATGAACTCATGGCTTGAAAATGCAGTGATTGCAACTTCAGAAATTTCTTCTGTTCCAGTTTGTTTAACCAAAGCTTGTTTAACATTAAATATTTAGCAAATTTCTTTCTTCAGATCAGCATACTCATTAATAACTTAAAATATAAACTATCATACATTAAAGATGCAAATCAGACTTTTTATTCAAACTGGATCCTCAGTCTCCTACACACAGTTATGATAAATAACACCTTCTGCARTGAGTCACAGCTCTGCTCTGTCAGAAAATACTCCCTGAACAAGAAGTGAGGCAGAGTAGCAGAGCAGTCTGGCTGCATCTGTGGCCAGTGCTGAGTGCCTGTCACAACACACCTTTCAACTTCTGCCCTCTGTTTCCCAGTTCCAGGCTCTGGGAATGTCTTATATTTAACTCACTTCAGGGTGTCTTTACATGGGGACAGCAATACAATTGTTTTATTATGGTTGGGGATTTTTTGGCAGCTTGATCTGGTGGCATGCTCACCAAATTATTGCTACAAAAAGGCCTGTCCATTCTGGGCATACTGGGAGCTGAGGRCCAGCCAGGCTGGTTCAAGCCATGGTTTTGGGAGAGGAAGTGGCAGTGGGAAATGYAGAGGGCTGGGGGAAGAGGATTTCATGGTGCTGGCAGAGTGCACGTGGGCACATGTAAGACAAACTGACTCTCTTGGGCATTGGCACAGTAAGAGACATTCAAAGATCCCAACCCCACATGGAAATTGGAAGGGTCACGGTGAAATAAAATCCAAAATAAACTACACAGAGTCTTTCCTCTGAGTGAAGCATTTGTAATAGGTTTTTGAAAAGGGTTCCCAAAGGATTGTGAAGGATTGGTAAAGACTGCAGGAGCTATTCAACCCTTGGGGACTTAGATATGGATGAAARTAGGGATAGACACCAAATGGTGGTGACTTTGAAATAAGCTACTATTTTGTATAAACAAAGTAGACCCTGGAAATAGTAATTAATTCCATCCAAGCCTATTAAATAAAATTTGATTGATCTTTTTAGGGAAAAAGGAATTTCAAAGAGACATGTAATACAACTTGCCAATTCAAATTGTTTTGGCAAGGAGGAAAACTGAGGCAAGGCATTACCCAGTTCTAAAATGAGCAAGATCCTGGTCYCAGACTGAGGCCATTTGTTGTTTGTCTTTCTAAGCCCTATCAAAATGCTGAGTTTTCTAATCACATCACTTCAGGATTTCACAAATATGCTGCTCCTCTGCCTTCAGCACAGCCTCTCTACTTCTAAGCACTGCCAACAGGCCAAAGCACTCACCAATTTCTTACATTACATGACTTTAAAATAGAAAAAAAGTAGTTTCACACTTTTTTGTTAGCATGAACAATTATTCTTCAGGCTTTTTAGCAAGAATTTCCTTAAAGGACTAGGATTACTTGAATATGTTGTTACTTCATTCTGAAAATGACTTTTTTTTTTATATTTGTAAAGTATTGCATCAGCTTTAGCCAATGCTGCCTCATATTCTTATTACACATTGTGTTCAAGTTTTTRTGGCCCAGACTGTAAGACTAGGAGGCAGAGGAAGACTCATACAAGAAGGAAAAATGTTAGAAGGACATGGATTCTATTAGATTCTACCCAGGATTTTAATTCAGATGTATTTTSTGGTAATTGGCAGTCTGACTTGCATGATACTGGGAAATAGCACCCTCTGAATTCTGAAAACTCTACAGTCTGTAACTTGGTGGCTCAATTTATTTCTGAGCTTTTTGTTTTAAGCTATGGGTTTCACATCCTAGGTTTCATACCAGCGTTATTTATTAAAACAGAAAGGATCTGAACACTGCCCTTCAGCTTTCAGAGCATTTGGCTAAATGRCTATCACACTACAGGTTGCCTTTTCTTTCAAGCTATTTGTATTGCATCTGAGTATAGAAATTGTTTAGTGCACTGCAGCCATGTGAAAACTGCTGTTTTCCTTAATTCTTGATTTCCCCTTCATCTTAACTGATTACCACCTCTGTCAGAATTTATCAGCACTGCTCTGTGCACTGGACTGTGTGACCTAAATTTTATGACCTTGAGTCCAAATCTAATTCTCTGGTACAAACTCATATTTCTTTGTTGATCTTTTAAAGGCATTTCCCTCATTAGCATGGCAGGAAAGCATGTGGAAGCCAAGCGAAACAATATGCAATTTTGCATTGCACTCAAATTCCTTGCTGCAGTGCACCCAACTAACCTCCTATTAAAATTCTATTTTCCCCCCATATCCTTGCTTTCTCTTTCCCCAACAAACAATCTRTCAGTGCTAAGGAGTTATTTGTTTTGTCCATCTTTGATTATTCCTGTTGCCTACCAGCCTTCAATTTGTCCACYTCTCTGTGGCTGCTCAAGTAATCACAGTGCCATCAAAGCCTTTCCAGGACTTGAAAAATCCCAGCAACTGTGTTTCTACTGCAAGGGTATCTTTATTTAAAATTAACAAGAAGTTATACACAATAATAAAATAGAACTAACTCTCAGTTGTGCAGAAATCTGATAAGTGATTGTAAGTGGTAGCTTTTTTTTTTTTGTCCCCCACAAGAATTCTTCAAGAATTTAGATTAGTTTAATAAATGTGAAACTAAGGACCTCTCCCAGGCATTTATATATCCATTCTTAGGCAAAAAAAAATGTGTTTGTGTGTAGCTGTCAATGCAATTTTATTTGACCCTGTCACATCCTGATAGACACACAAATGCTTCTGGGTCACTTGCAAARCTATGTAAAAAATATCCCTCCAGAAATAGCCAGCATCATCAGCTGAACAACTTAAGATAAAATGTAAGATGTTTTTTAAGATCACAATAGTTCCTAAACCACATCCAGTCATGAAATGGATGAATTGGGTTTGTACTTCAATTTATGTAGAAAAATCACCCCAGTATAATTGGGAAATAAACCTAAAAAAAAGGATGAAGGGTATCTGAAGGATTTTACTCTGGTGCATGGTGGAAACTCAGGCTGATAGGATTTCATTTTTACTTCTTGGAGAATTTACTGGTGGTATTTAAATCTGATGTCAGTGTCACACCACCTTCAAAACACTGCATTGGGAAAAAAGTGCTGCTTCCCAATCTTGTGTTCATCTCTARGGTATTGTCTGGCTCTGGAAAATAGCACATAAATGCTATGATCCAAGCTTTTTTTCCWGCTCAATATGGCTCAATTTACAGGAAGAAAAAGGTGAGGTTTATGCCCCCATTCATATATGGAGACCACTTAACTTGTTCTGTGGTACATACMGTATATATTAAGTAACTGGAAAAATTATTAGTGTTAGAGCTATCTGGGGAGAGAGGAACACACAGATGGTGAAAATACTTGATGTTTGGACATTTCCATGCTTTCATTACAAAGAATTTGCAGATCCTGAGGCTCTCTACAAGGTGATGTGATCATTTTCTAGAAGAGTATGAGTTAGAAAGTTAGGGAAGCAAATAGCACAGCCCCCATTTTCCCCTTTTGTTTGCTGCCATTAAAATACATGCAGCTTTATGAGCTTCAGATAAACTTTTCACTGTTMACAGTTTATTCAGCAGATGCTAATGCACTTGATTAGGTACTTAACCTCCTGGTAAATTCATTGACTCTTGCTGAGTTAAGGAGGGTTGGCTTGTGCACATGCTGAACTGGATACCTTGGTTTTGTGTTTTTAGTTATTTTTACTAAATAAATTCTGCATCCCAAGGTTTCCTGCTGTCACTCAGAAGTGACAAAAGCTCCTACCGTGTTCATTGTCAAAAGTGGCTTGTGAGGCCCCAGTTCTCATCACCTCTCTCATCTAGAAATGACCCTCAAGTAYCTTGCCAACAACAGCATCCCAGGCAAGCTGCACAACCCTGCAGTGGTCAAATGCAAGCACTGATTCAGCTGACACACACTGGGTTATGAATTCCAAGATCCACAGCATCATTTCAATCTCAAGAATGCAAATACCTCTGTTTTGAGATAATTGCCTACAGAAGCCTTCAAAGCATAAATAATAACGAGACAATGCACAGTGTTTGCTATGGCAACATGAGTTCAAAAGCCAGCAGTGCAGTAATGATGCCTCTGAAGGGAAAAATGTGGAATTGCTCTGGAAAGCGTCTCAGCACTGCTTGCTCCCCTGTGTCCCACAATTGCACCTTAAACAAGGTTATGTGTATGTGAGTGGCTTCCTGTCTAATTCAAAACGTCCGAAATATTGTTAAAGACTATAAATGAAGTTTGTTTGGTTTTTTCCCTAGCCTGAGAGCCAAAGGTCTGCACTGCTTGCTTTGGAACACAGCAGGAAAGACAGGTTACTGACATATAGTATTGGAGGGCTACACATAGTGAGGAGAACCAAAGCAGCACAGTCTTATCCACAACAAAATGTAGGTAATTGTCCCTGGAGTAAAATGTTTGAAACAACTCAGTTTTGTTTTGGTGGAAACTGGTTGGTTGACTTCAAGAACCTAGAATTGAATCGATTTGCATTCAGTTTGGACAAGCAGGGTGCCAGAACTTAGGGCTGAATTGTGAAGTTGATCACAAAGAAGACAAGCTCTTGGTTGTGTTTTCTTCTCTGTTCAGTTGTGGAAAGAATTTAAGTATTTAGATGCTTCTRTATAAAATTCAGTCCGAGTGTTACATTCTCAAGAGGAACTGTTTGCAAATGTTTTTATAAGCCTGGGTAGAAATCAAAGGCCAGAAGCACATCAGAAGTTTCTGATGTATCTTTCATAACTTCTAGAGCCACAGTGTCTTGACTGACAATAAAAAAAAATATTTCAAACCCGGTTAGCATCAGATCAGGAGTTTGTGCTGCAAAAGAGAGAGCAGAACGAGTCAGATTGCTCTGATAGCTGAATGATCACAACCTGACTTGTGTTGACTAGCGTGACATTTCAGCAAGATTTGAAAAAATATTGTCAGAACCCATCTGCTTCCACAGATAGTGTGCTTCACGTGTTGACTGCAATTAAAGAAGCAGAGCTGTCYTCTCCTGTTAGATGCTTTGCATGCTCTCAGCTCAGTCACTGAAAAGGSCCTAAATATGCACCAGATGAGCAGTGTTTGCATCATTTCTCCRAAGCATGCACACAGCAAGAACTGCTGGAAAAAACACAAAGCAGCTCCTGCTGGCTGTTTACCAATGCAAATTAATAACAGATGTTCTAACAAAGTTGTGACATGTTATCTGGATAGTTAGAGCAACAATCAGCTGTTAGTGCTGTCAAAACAGATCTGGAGAGGTGGATAAAACCCCATGACTTCTTTGAAGGTGATTTGACAGGAGCTGAAAGTGTCACCTAGATGCTAGAGCCCACCATCATAGCTCTTTCTGACAAAGGAATGCCAAAAGTTCTGGAAACATTATGGGGTGATTTTTATGTCACTGAAAGTCACCAGCCCTGGCTTGGCAGCTCATTGGTAACAGCAGTGMATACTTCAGAGTGGCTGAACACCTAGGTATTGTGAGCTTTAATTGTTTTGTTTCTCTGGGGACACACAGACACACGGAGGGAAAGAAAAGATATTCATTTCTTACAGGGAGCTGTGTGTTCARTTCCAAATACAAGATCTGTTCCCATGAGGAAGCCCAGAAAATTAAGATTTATGGTGCATCCTGTAATTCTGGGTCTMTAATGTGGCAGGGACAGAGAGAGACACACAGGTAGGGGGTAACAGCACTTCTGACAAACCTTTAGAAGGCAAATCCTTGCAATTTACCCCCCACCAGTGAAGTCCTCAAGWGCAAGGATTTGAAAATGTGTGCTTGGGAAGATATTAGTGGGTGTTCTGGTATAAATCAGAGGGGTATTAAATATGCTGGTGTATGAGATTACCAGCTGAAAATTGAAGACAGTAAAATGKGATTCCCCCATGTGGTTGAAGCTGTGCAAAACTAGGTATTCATTACTGTCAGCACTAGCAGAGGAATACCTTACAATACCCAGCAATTTCAAATAGTTAGTGAAAGAATCTGCTCAGCTGCTTGTGATATTATCAGTGTTCAGAAGTCTGCCCCTCTGGGGAGGATGTCAATCAATTCATTATTGTTGAAAAAAGAAGCAGAGAGGAAAGTTTGAAATGTGGATTCTGCCACTCTGAATTTACCGTGGGTTTGACATTGGCTTTGTTCATTAAAAACAGATAATCTCCTCTTGTTGGAGCCAATTTAATTTTGAAACTGTTGCWAATGYCTTGTTTTGTGTAGAGGCATCTAGTTTATTGCAATACTYGTAATATTTTTGGGGATGCTTTTTTCCTATTCCTSTTGGCTAATTACCTTAAATAAACTCCAAAATTCACAACAGTGTAAGGAGACAGTGGCTGTTTTTAAAGTGGACTATCTGAAGCACAGTTAAGAGATATGACCTTTGATCAAAAATATCATGGAGAGGAGGAGGCTCACAATTACCAAAAGGAAGGAATCAGAATGTGTGGCATACCCAAGAATTTGTGTATGTTTCATGAAAGCTTTGCTTGATAAACTTTCAAGAGGAGCTATAAAACTCCAAGATTAGGATACTTCTGAATGGGATAGCTGAGATCAAAGGGAAAATCATAATGTTAYATACACAAAAGCACTTCTATCTCTGGAATACATTACTCAGTCATGGTAAGCAACCCACTTTAGATTCCATGATTAYTTGAAAAACACTTTGTGGCTTACACAGAGCAGACACAGCACTTGAGATATGCTGTCATTTATATATTGTAGGAAACAAGCTTGGAATTTCATAAAAATCTTGCACCTCTTACATAGGAAATCAGCTAGGAGGCTTAACAGTAGAGATTGCATTAAGATGTCAAAGACAGCCCTGTTCAAGGATATTTTAAGGGTTTTAGTTTAAACTTCACAAAATAGAGTTCTGAGACACAGAAGATAATGTGTGTTCTGCTGGGTTAATGACCTTGGTCAGGGACAGGAGGCTTTACAAAGYCTTTAATTTACATCCTCACAGCACTTGTTACAACAGCAGATAATAAAAAAGTACAGAGAGAGTTCCCATTTGTATGTTTCTCCATAGGAAGAAATACTTTGAGAATTAAATTTAATAAGAATGACTATAAAAAAAATAGAGCATTTTCCAGTGGCAATTTTAATAGTGAGTGTTTAGGTATTTAAGCACACTAAATAGACATTTCTYAGGATATGGTGATGTTACTTTGGAAGACCGTGTCTATATAATTACCTGGGCAAGGGGAGAGAATGGGAGGAAAAAACACCTCATTTCGTATAGCCAATGTTTATGCAAAGCTATGCACTGATGGAGAAAGAAATAGTGTCCTAGGGAGAGCAACCAGTCATCTAATCTTACYTTTTATAAAGTGCTTTATAGGCTTAAATCATTAAATACTGAAATCTGTACTAATAAAAGTGGTTTTTTAACTCCCCATGGGCTTTCTGGATAGTGTTAATACATGTTATTGTTTTKTGTTTTGTTTTGTTTGATGGTTTGGTGTTTGTTTTTTCCCTTGCAATATTACAATCTCATAACCTTGTATGATTATCTTGATCCATTTTACCAGAAGAAGTATTTTTTCACTCATGTCTGATGAGCCATTTCTAGGAACAKGGTGACTGGTTCTTGTGAATGGAAAGTTCAGTTTGTCACTCTCTTCTGTTCTGTCTTCTGGGTTCTACCAACAAACTTCTCCTAYGGTTTCACACTTCAGTGGTAACTTGTGATGGATTTGGAGCTGCTTGGTAAGAASGATGTGGTAGATTTGAAGCAAGATCTGGAGCTGTTCAGAACTGATGTGTTAGTTCAGTGAGGAGAGTAGCGCCTTTTCTGCTGGATAAGAAAGTATAACTTCAGCTTCTCTTCATAGGAGACACTGAAATGTCCATGACTGAAAATCTTTCCTGTGCCATGGAACTGGCACATCTGTTTTCAGTCTGGTGACCTCTTGCCATGTCCTCAGCACTGAGAGGCTTTCTCAGTGGAGTACAGAAATCAGGCTGATTTTTACTGCATACCCTATCTCTTACTACTTTTTTATCTGTAAAATTATGAGCATTCACAGGTACTTTTAAGACCAAAATCTCCATGAATGATTCCTTGTTTGCATTAGATGTCAGTTTTAACGCCAGACTGGCAAAATGTAAGCTACCCTTCATTTCACTTCCTGGCAGATGTACTAGGAGGTGCCCATAGTCATGCTACGTGTGGAAATCCTTTCTTTCTTTACATTCTTTCCTTCACCTTGATTATTGTTGTCTCTTTCACCATTCACTRGATCTAGTTTTCTTTGCTTTCTTTTTTTTTTCCTGTCTTTTTCCAGCTTCTCATCCTAAAAATTGGAATATGGAAATGCCTTTTCTCCTCTGTTTGCCCTCCTTCAGCACTAYCTTGCTAGCACTATTTCACATTCCTGTCCAGAAATGTGCCTTCTGTATCTTAGCTCAGAGGCAAACAGTGAWTCATGCCAGAATCTCTGCCTGTAAATCTTTGGTGTCTTTGAGTATCAGTGACATCTCCAGACGTGGCAAATTCTATTCCATGCAGTTCATTGAGGAAAGAGTTCACAGAGGAGCAGGAGGCTTCTGGCTGAGGGTGCTGTTGTGCTCCAGAAGATTGTGTTTCTGTGCTGAATCATGGACTTAAGAGCAGTGAACTCTTTGTASATCTGGTCAGAGGGTCAAGAAATCTAAGGCAGGTGTCTATGTAATGTTTTTATTTCATGTGTACTTCAGCTGAATTAGCAGTACTGTACAGCAGGTAGTGTAGCTCCTGAGACTCTGCATCTCTCTTTAAGCAGTGCATGTGTGGATAGCTACGACTTATTTTCCACAGAGGGATCTTTTTACGTGGTTTAAATGTCCTGTGTATTTCCAAAAGGTGGTGTTTTGTTTTTTTTTTTTCCATTTTTAAATCTATTGGAAACTGCAAAGTAAACTACATGACACAAAACAGCCCATTCCAGTGAAMAAGTTTTATTTTAGAATAAAAGTAATCTTGTGGTTTTGCTCCCCATTAGGGAGTGGGTGTTGGGGCTTTATAGCTATTTTCTCATACTGCAATCTGAAGTCAACCATCATGCCTCAAGCCATGACTGTGTGCCTTCATTTTGGCCTGGGGAATGGCATGATCCTTCAGTTTTGAACTGTTTCCCCTGTTTGCAGTGCTGAGGTTGCACAGGCTGCTGAGTTTTCAAACAGTTTTTATTTATGTGGCTTACCAGAGACAAAAAGGGTTCTTTGGCAGATATCTCACTAAAAACAAGAGTGTTGCTGCAAACTGCACCAGTACTGAAACCTCAGTACTGTGTGTGATGTAAGCTTGGAAGTTGCAGGGTTTGCATGGAACAGAGAAAACTTTTCAAAGTCACTGAGCATTGAACTAAGCTCTTTCAGATGTTGAGAGCCCTTTTCCATTCACTTTTACCAGTGCT
>CADDXX010000279.1:983618-1004219 GCA_902810485.1 Alauda arvensis
GCCTTGTTTAATAAAGATGTCAGAGTTAGCACCTCATCTGTTGATGACTGGAGTCAGTTTCTCCACACCTGAGGAGTTTCTGGTCTGATTTGTTTTACTTCTCTATCTGCTTTGCATTTGCTGGTTTGGAGGTTTTTATTTTGAGGTGTTCTMTTTGGTTTTCTGTGGAGAATATTCAGTATTAATATATCATTGCTACTCTGTTTACTGCTTGTCTCTGACTTGCTGGGTTTTATTGAACAGCTATCTCTAAACACATAAACTCTTTTAAGATTTGTGCAAAAACCTCAGGTGTCTCAGAATTTAAAATTCAACAAATTATTTCCATATGACTTTTTTTTTTTGCATGCACAAAGATGCAAAACCTTTTCTGGCAGATTGAGGATAACAAGATCTCATATAAGTGTCTGCATGTAATATGGCAGCAAATTACTTTGATTTATTGCAGTCTAATTGTATAGAAAGCCAATGAATTGATGTGTCATACACTCAAAGTAATACAATTTAATTACAACAGTTATGCAGCTAAGTAGAATTAGAACTTGATTGCTAGTCTATAATAACCTCTCATAACRGAAAAAAAACCTCTTATTTATCCTTTTTTAAGCAATAATGAAAGTTAAGATGGCTTCTTCACACTTCAGGGAGGGAAGGCAGAAGAGGAAAAACTGATAGGAAGATGGAGATTTGAACTCAACAAATCTGTTCTTATCTAGTGCTGTTTGCTTCCTCTGTTTATGGACAGATAAAACCAAAACAAATAAAACCACAAAAACACCCCCCAAAAACAGCCAGAAACCCTAAAAAAACCAAGCAAAAAAAAAATTGCTCCTAACAAAATCCAAAAATGAAAAATTGAGGCTTTTTTTTTTTTTCTCCCAGTATTCTAGTTGAAGCCCAAGATGCAACAAAATCAAAAAGCCTCATCTGTAATCTGAGTGGATAATTCACCTTATGTGCCATTTTAATGCAAAGCTGTACTTTAAAGTTAATGACAGTTCCCCTAACTCARGCTGAAGAATCAAGAGTGTGCAGGAGTGAAAAATGAATTGTGCAAAGCCTGCTACCATTTTGCTTAAAACTACAGGTTATTGTTGTAATTTGCRCCAGAGGAAAAAGGCAAGACCTTGTGTTACACCAGGGCAGATTTTTTGATATATTGTATATATGTATGCAATAAGGGATATTGTCAAGTTTCAGCAGCAATCAAGCTTGCTCTTTGTTGCTCTTTATTTGCTGACTTTTAAAGGAAGTGACCCTCAGGAAAAGCACCAGGGCTAAAGCAGGAGACTGATGGACARGAGTCCATGAGGGCCTTTTGCTCACTGTGACATCAAATTCTCTGTGACTTCTGTGACCACGCCTCTGAAGCTAATTTCTGATTTGCGTTGAGGGAAAACAGGTTGCAATTGTTCATAGCTGCTCCACAAAACACTCATTTAACAGTGTCCCTGCTGGCGTGTCACATACATGCTACAGCACCAAGGGGCTGGGTGTGATGCAATGGAATGCAGTGTCCTTGATAACACATCTTCTGTTGCAAATCAATGTGTTTCACCCTCTGCCTCTGGCAGGGTGACAGGGGGGCAGGCTTTTTCTCCAGGCAGTGGAACAGAGAGGCACCCAGGTGCCACAACCCACAAATGCAAGGGTCCAGCATCTTTCTCCACATCAGTAGAATGAACACAAGGGGTGCCTTTTTGCCAGCAGATTCCCACTGAGCCAGTGGAGTAGGAAGGAAGCAATTAACTGACATGTACTCCCAGTAWTAGCTGCTCTAGGCAGCACATTAAGCAGTACATTAATTGATGTATTAATTGATTTATAAACACCAGCTTCCTGATTAGCTTGATTATTGCTATTGTACTGGGATGAGGAGGATGGTGGGGGTCTCAGTAAGCCTTAGTGGCAGTGTAATTAAACATTTCTTTTGTTACACTCTGTGACATTCACTAGAACAGCACAGGAACGATGCATTTTTCTCTGCTTGAGTTGAATGCTCTGGATTCATTTCAGCAAAYTTTACAATGCTCAGAATTGCATAAGGATTTTCTGAACTGTGATTTATCTAAAAAAAGAAGATGTTTTAGTGAAATGAACAATGAAAAGATGCAGGGGTCTGGGAGGCAGAGAAGGGCTAAGTACCAGGTGTTTAACTGTAACAAAATGTGCAAGGAAAGTTGTTCTGCTCAGTGTCACACCTGGACCTTAGAATGTCCTGATGAGGGGCTTTCCAGATGCCTTTTTTGAGATGAATATCAAGGTTCAGCTGGTCACAAGGAACTAAATTATGGCTTTGTGCAGATGGATTCTGCTTTTGCTTATAGTGCAGGTGCTGCCCTTCCATGCTCTGGGTATTTCCACTGGCAACAGGCAAAGGGAAARCCAAGAGAAACTGATACCCCTGATCAATCCTTTCTCTGATGCTGGGCTCAGGGGCAAATGCAAGAGAGTAAATGGCACCCTTCAAAGGCCTCAGGAGAGAGTATGTGTGAGACAACACAGCTATATATTTCTTCTCAGCAGGGGTTGTACCTCAAAGTCTGGGCTAAATTCTGCTCTTTCTCTGCTGCATCCTTTGCTCACCTTCYCTCTGCAGCCTCTTCCTCACCGTCTATCTTTGCAGCCTGCTCCTCCCTCCCCAGTGGATCAGCAGGAGCTGTGAGTCATCCCCCATCTCACACTAAACTCAGAGCGATATTTAATCCCTTCACATCCCCTCAAGTTCTTAATGGACTCTGTTCCTTCTCCTTTTGCCCTCTCATCACGGCAGGGGCAGAGAAGCATCTCCGGGGTCTGTCAATGCTTTGCTCAGGCAGTTGATTGGGCATTGCCTCAGTGTCAGCAGCAGGCATTAGCACAAATCCTGAGGGTAGGGAGCATTCCATTCCAGCTTTGAAGGGATGCAGTGTTGCATTTAAAGCACAGATGCTGCCCAGTGAGTAGATGGGGTGCCATGGAATCACTGGTAAGTGGGTGACGAGGGAACTCAGAAAAAAAATTGTATATGTACATCCCTCTGCCCCCCATACCACTTCAAACATGCCACTGATTGTTTTTGAGGTGAAAGGGTTTGCCATTGCCTGAAACACACAATGAAAAGAAGCTGCGGTGGAAACAGAACAATAATACTAATGTAGAAAAGTTTATATTCCGAGTTTTTTCTCAGCTTATCTTTTCAATTAGATGCTTTATGCTAATTTTCAGCAGTTCGAGATATGGGTGAGCTTCATGGAAATGAAGTTCCAGTGATCATGCTCTGGATTTTTATGAGCCAGGTGTATTGCCTGTACCAGGGAGGTTTCATTCTCATAGGCACTGGCATATTCCTCCTCCATGGACAAATGCTTGAGGGCAGCTTAGTGTGCAGGGCATGAAACTGCTAGAGCTAATCTTTCCAAGTTTCTAGACTGCATTAATATTTGGGCAGTGTAGGAAGCTACCAAGTCTAACTGTACATGGGGAAATGCTGCAGACATTTGTAATCAAGGTRCAAAAACGGTGAAAATAATATCTTAGACTTAATGAGGAGTGGAAAGCAACTAGGAGCAAAAGTCCCATTCATTTTAGTGGAATTTGTGTTGTTGAGATCTCTTAAAAATTCTTGCAAACCCATTTCTAGCTTAACTTAAAATATGGAAAGGGGAAACATTAACCATGTTTCTATGCAAAACAACTGTGCAGAGTCTATCTTTCCACGTTTATTGCAACTGACAATGAGTAGTCTTTTGTTGCTTGGGTGGTTGGCAMTGTCTGGATAATTTGGGGCAAGAAGCAGAATAACAGCAGCAATGTTTATCTTTTATTTACTTTCCTAGGCTCTGTCCCCATAGGACTGCAAATGATGTAGGAGTGTGTTAGTTCTGTYACAGCAACACCATTGGGAGTCCACTGGTGAAAGAGGGGTCCTGGATACAGGAGGAATGTGGTTGGGAAGCAAGGTTCAGAGGCTAATGCCAGGGTTCAGCTTGAAATGGAAGCACAGGGRTGACTCTGCTCTGTTTGCCATTTTGCTCACCTTCAAACCTGGGCTATTTTTCCTACATGCTTCATGTTTCTGTTTTCACATTAGTAAGAAAGCAATAGCTCAAGCAATGCAATCATCTGGGCCCTCAGTAAATGCACCGTGACCTCTGATATTACAAATGAATAGGACACAGAACAAACTGTGTCTAGCTCAATACCTTACATGAGGCATCTTGTCTCTAGACACTTCAGTTCTATCTCTGTTATTGTTGAGACAGTTCTTCTGGCTCATCCTTTTTTTTACAAGAATCCTTCCCTGTAATAAATGGTAACTGTACTCCAACTGCTCACAACAATTGTGGTAGAAAACAAGTTTATTCTTCAAAAATGCCCAGAAGATAATATTAAGTTTAATCCTCTCATTTTATACCACTTGATTGTTTTTGTCCTAAATGCTCCAGAGGTACTAAATTCTTGCTTTTCAATACAACTAGATTGGTTTATGTTGTTTTAATACTAATCATCTGTTAATACATTGTTTGACTGACAGTGTCACTTTGGAGTGGCAGCTTTCCTGACTGTGGGCATACATGGCAAACCTGATCTAAACCTAGGAGCATGGGTGTGGATTAGCTGTTATTGTATGACTATCACTCAAGTATTGCTGAACAATATTAACTTATGTCTCATAAACTGAATGATTAATGTATGCAGTCTGCATTCCTGTGCTCTGTTACCTTAGGGCTAACATGCCTGAAGTGGTGCCCTTTAATATATTGGTTGTTTATGAATTGCTGCTACTCTGCACTTGCCATGCAGGGAGGCAGGTCTGTTCAATCTAAAGAACTGCTGGAATGACTCAGGGTCTTTCGAATTTGATGCTACAGTAATCACAACACCAGCTTTAACCTGCTTAGCAAGTGAGCCCATCTGAGGCAACATGTGGATTCCTTACCTTCAGAGAAATGAGAATGAGCAGATTAAAGATTGCCAGGGATTTAGGGGTGATGGAAATGAGGTGTCTCAGATGGTTCTGGAAAAGTGTAATTCATTTCATTCTTTCTACTGGGAATTAGTGCTAGTGGCATTCATTGACACCCAGTCTGTAAGTCCACTTGAGCCACAGAACAGTGACTGTAATTCTGGCAGGCCAAAGGTGGGGACAGGGTTTGTTGTTTCTACCAAGAGCTCTGTTCCTGGTAGTGCTCCTTATAGGTTGTCTTGGTTTGGAAAGACAGGTGTCTGCCAGGGAAAAGCCTGAGCCTCCCTTGCATTGGAGAATGTAAACCCCCTCCTCTTCCAAATTATTATAAATTTGAAATAAGGGGTTTTCAGGCAAAAGATATGGGAATAGGAATAACAGTTCTTTACTAGGAATATTTAAAAAAATGTAGTAGTACAAAACACAAACAAAATAATAAAAGAAAACTGACGGAGTCAGAGTACAATCTGGCTCCCTGTTGGTCAGGGTGTTGGTAGCAGTCCAATTAAGTCCTCCTGGAGTGACAGGTGTGGTTTTGTTGGAGCAGAGATGATGCTGTAGGAGGGTGTAGTTTCTTTTTGAGGAGCCAGTGGTGATGAGATGGGTCCAGTCTTCCTCTGGGAAATCCAGTGGAAAAACCAGCTGTCCTGGTGGTTTATCTCTCAGGTTTTATCCAGGTGGGAATGCTTGGCTCCTCCTGCTGGGTGGAGCATCTCAGGATGGGATGATGTAATTCTTCCAGTCATGCAGTGAGCCTTARGGGCCCATTAACAGCAGATATCCCACTGGAGGGAGGATGGGTGGTGGAAGAGATAAAGAACACTGCCCCACCTGGTTTAACAGCTGGGCCATTCACAGAAGGCACCTGCCCCCTCCCTCCTTCCCAGAGTTCGAAGAGATAAAGAAAAACACCTCCCAACCAGTCTCAAGAGATRGCAAATAAAATACATAMTTTTTGGTTGCATCTTGCATTGCAACCCAAGATGTAGGTCTTCTGGGATTCTGGCCATTCTGGCATTCTTTCCAGGTGTGTGGTAGAGCRGTTGTTTACCCGAGCTGTCCTTAATAAACAGCAATGCTGTTGGTATTTCAGGGGAATAAAGTATAACGGTGATTCTTCAGCCCGCCAGACACGTTAATATGTTTTCTGATTATTAATTCAGCTCGCTGTAATACCAGCAGTCTCCTCTTGTGACAGCAGTCAGAGGCAAAGGCTCTGACTGTAATTACAATTGAAATTGTAAATGAGCTCCTCGAGACTAAATGGGCATTAGATCAGGTACTCTTTGAGAGGTAAACAGCAAAGACTGAAGGGYCTGATTGATGGCTTTGTTTCATTTTGCTGTCTCTAAATCATTGCCATTGTTATGCTCAGATTATCCCAGTCATGGAAAAATTTGAAAGCAGGAGCATTCCTGAGGGTTCATTAGTATGACAAAAAGTGCAGAAGCATATGCTGGTGAGTTAAGTTTTCCTTCTCTTGGCTAGTGATGCAGTATTGGAGATTGTAAAAACGTCAGTTTAGGACTTATAGCTCCAAATAATTACTYTTCTATAAGTCTGGATAAAGCAATATAATGAAATTACTGCTAATACAGTGAATTATGGTTTAGATTAATGTTCCCAGACAATGTCTGTTGGGGTTTTTTTCTTATATTTTTTCCTTGATTGTATGTTTTTTCTTGTTCTCCCTGCAAGCAAGGCATTTTGATTTCAGGTTTAATAATCTCTAATAGCTTCCTTTTTAAGGTCTGCTAAACTAACAGTATGAGGTAACTACCATTGATCTTAGCTTGATTTATGGTCTATAGATGACCAAGCAAAGACTTGAAAAACTACTTTGCACTAAAGAATAGCTATAAACCCCACTTTTCCATCAGAATGAATTTTGTTAGTCTGAAGATTCTGGTAGAAAAAACCTTGGTATCATGCTCACAGATAATAAATTATCTGCAACCTTTCCCAACCTGCAATCAATATGTTATTCACTATTTATTTCCCAATTTTAATCAAATCCAGAGAAAGAAAACTCAGAAAAGTCAACCCAGGACAAAACTGATGATAACAATGACATTTATTGACATTTCTGAGGCACAAGGAGATTTAAATGAAGTTAAAAAACCTCTCAGCAAATGACAAGGGGTCTGATGAAAACCCAGTGAGCACAATAAAATATGCACCRTCAGCTGCATGCAGGTCAGAGATGGAATTTACATAAAAGTAAGATAACTTTGCTTTTGTGGCAGTTGATCCTGCTGCTAGACAGCTCCTTGGTTGTTGCAGACCACTGCAATAAYGTTGTGCTGCCCAGGCCACATGGCCTTACCTCTGGTTATGTAAAAGAGAAGGAAACTGGAAGGGAGGATTGAGGGGCAGGGACAAACCAGCAGCTGAAACTCAAAGATCTTTAGATACTCTTTTATTCCTTTATGGCATATATATTTAACTGGATTTCTGTTTGCTAACAGATGCCTTTATTTACCTTTCTGATTTTGGCGGACATGTGCATTTTAACGTCCTACATTGTCTGACCTTGCATTTGTGGTACATTTTACGATGTTCCACCAGATCTTCTGCATGTACAGCTGTTACTAAGCCCACTTTCAGCCAAGAAGTGTTTTATTACCCCAGTCTCACCAGAAACACTGCTTTTGACATTACTCTGCTCAGTGTAAAACCCTCAAAACGTCTGAAATGCTCCTCTCTGTGTCCCTATGTGCGTTTTGGAGATATAGTCCTGGAGGCAAGGCTTGCAAACATCTGACATCTAAAGCACTTGTTGGATTGCTCTTTCAATTAATTGATTAGACAAATTTTATGCTGCTATTAAAAAAGTCCTGTGGCTGAAGACAGAATCAGATAATAAGAGGAGAAAATGGTGAATATTTTTTACTTGTAAATGTGAAAGCAGACAAAGTARCAATTAACTAGTGGAATTACTGGGCTGATGAGGTGGAAGAGAATATGTGGGATAGTAAGTTTGCAGCATTTTCAGAGGTTTGAGAGACCATTTTCAGAGAGCAGGCTTGTGAACAAGATATACACTCAACATTTGCACAACTTAGGTTCCAGTTTATAGACTCCTCAGAGCAGTTACTGTTATTTGTTCTCCTGGTGCTGAAGGTTTTAATTCTGGAACCCCAGCAATAATTTAGCAGCGTGGAGGAGGGGAGAGGTCTTCTTGATCACATCTTATATGAGGGCCTGCCACATAACCATGGGACATTCTTGGGGAGAGCCCAAAATTTCAAGTAGCATTTGCAACTATATTCAAATATCTCCAGGCTGTACCTCATAAGGCTCTGTCAAAAATTGCATTGCTATGGAAGTATGGCACAAGAGCAACGATTCTGTTACAATCCCTCCAAACTGCTGTGAAACAGAACTAAGTTCAATAAGAAGTGTGTTTATAAAAAATATGGTAGTAGCTTCAATTTTCACAGCCCTATCATGGATGATCAGAGAGATTCAGGTTTTATTTAGAAGTGCAGTGGTGTTTAGAAATGAGGTTCTACAATTACAGACCTGGATTTCATGCTGCTACACACTAAATAACAACCAAAATAAAAACAGCTCCTTGTCTGATCTTTAAATTCAAAATGACACAAAGAAATAGAGACAATGCTATGATATGATATTGGTAGCTGATGCAAAAAAGATGTTCAGTAGACTTTTTGAACATCGGATACATACAGCCACTCTCTTGTTTATCATTCTTCGCAGCTGCTATACTGAGTCTTATTCTGTTAGTATCCATTTTGTATGAATATGTAAAATGAAATATGTATAATTACTTCTTTGTACACAGAGCAGAAAAAATATACAAYCAAGCAAAAYTGYCATTTTACCTTTTTTTTCTAGGCTGGCATAAAATGCACTATTTTGTCGTTTCAGAGGTATGGATTTGATATTCTTCCATGCAAATGAAATGAGCTGATGTAATTTAAATGACRGCTTCTGGAGGGATACCTCCATTTACTTTATTCTGCCTTTTTTTTACTCTTTCCCATTGTACAGCTGATGAYTTGCTTTTAAAGCTGCTGCTTTGTATGAATTGTGTAAATACTTTTCAGTGTTCTGTGCATCTGCTGAAATATTTTTACAGTTAGACAGCTGGGAGTGTTAGCTTTCCTTTTATTACAGCTCAGGTTTTTGCATTTGTCTCTGCTACTTCGTGCCCTCCTGTGATCTTTCTGTCCTGATAAGGAGGAAATGGCAACCCAATAAAATTTAGATTGATTTTATATTTATACTTCTCATCCTACATCATACAGCTTGTCAAGAGGGGAGCTGTAGTAAAGCTGCTGCTGTACCTACTAAAGTCATTACCCCACAGATCTGTTGTGCTGTTTTACGAGCCCATAATCTCCTTCTGTATGAGRCAACCAGATTAGTGCCTCATAAAATTGGCAGAAGCACCACTATTACTGTTCGACAAGTTTTTATGCTTTGCTGAATTTTATCATTATTATTATTATTTTACTGTCAGCATGGCCTAGGGAAGCTGTGGTTGCAGGAGAGAATTCTTTGTCTAAAAAAAACCAAAAACCTCCAACCCAGGTAGTTTGAGAGATGTGTGACCCCTTTGGAGAGAAGCAGGAGTTTTATCCATTTGGGATAGGATACCTGCCCAAATTGCAAGTCATGTCCGTGATGCTGCTTATTGGGATAGGTGGTTTGTGAGGCCAAATAAATTTGCAAGTCTGAGTTTTGAAGTGGGGTGAAAGAGATGACATCAAAATTGTTGAAGAGATAAAAGAGAGATAATGTCTCTCCTCATTTAGTTATTCAAATATCTAGGACAGTATTTGAATATTAAACTTCTGTAGCTCTTATAAAGCCCAATTTCTTGGCACATATCAGCAGTTTTAAAAAACTGCAACCTGTTTTTCAATATCTCTGTCTCTAGGTAACAATCATGACAACAGAAGACTGAACTTGTGACAAAAGGSGGGCATTTTGCTTCTAGTGGGGGGCAAGCAAGTAGAATTACACCCATTTGGTCTGTGGAAGTTCCTTAAGAAACTGAGGGAGTTTTATCTGTTTGTTTGCATGTGTCTTGTATTGCCCTGGGAAAGTCATGAACAGTCTTTGTTTTCCCCTCGGTGCGCCCTCAGCTTTTGAAAAACAGGATAATCACAAGGACAGTGCTCCAGAAGTTTTAATGAGAATTCCTGCAGATGCAGAATGATTGAAATTATGTCCGGTGTGCCAGGGGAGGGAGAGAAATCCCTGGAATGAGAGGGCAGGCAATTTATCTGTCCCTGCAGCTTTTGAGGCAGAAAGGACATCTTACAGGGTCAGGGAGCTGCAGGTTCTGGTGGGCACCAGGCAGGGGGAGAGCTGGAACAGGAGCACCTTGGGGACAGGTGGTGATGCCCATGTCCCTTGCTCTGGGCACCTGGCCTTTGCCAGGACACCGAGCTGGGGGCTGACCCCTGCAAGGACCTGGGACAGCCCCAGTAAATCCTTACTGCCACCAGACTGAGTCAAAAGCAAAGGAATTTCTGTCTTTGAAGCTGTTTGCTAACTSATGGGAACCTTTTAGTTATCCTCTGGTGCTGCTGTTTCTGAACACCTCACGCTTTGAAGTTCATTTTTCTTCTGTTCTGTCTGGTGCTATATATTGAATATGAATTATAATTGCAAACAGAAATAAGGATATTTATCTTGACATAACTTTAAGTGTATTTTAGCAGAGTGACTCCAGAGTGCCCATTCAGCAAAATACATCCTTTCAGGTGGGATCATTTGCTTTTCCTTAGCCTGTCAGACAGAAGACTGTTTCAGCTTTTGTCTCAATAACTCAGGGCTCTCTTAATTTAAATTTATTATAAGCCAGGGAAGGTGCCCTGCTGCAGTATAACCTTGGATGTCTTACAGGTTTTTCAGCTGCAGTATAAGGGCAATGCCCTGAGTAGATACAAATTTAACTAGACATGAGAAATTGCAAAATCCCTTTTTTTTACCACCGGTTTTCAAGTCCCTTGATTCAACCATCAGAATAAATTTTCTATGATCTCATAACTTCAAAAGCTCTCCTCGCTCCCTTCTTCCCCCATCTGTTTAACCAATAACCTATTCTCACAAACACTGAAAATCACATTATGAGCAAAGTTGCCTTGATGGGTCTGGAATGTACTGTAGATCCAGGCTGAATTAAGTTCTATGTGTGCTCAGACTAGGCAAGATAGAGTAGGAGTGGCTACTCTTTTTTTTTTTTCTTTTCTTTTCTTTTCTTAAAGGTAGACTTTCTAAACAATTATTTCCTTTAACAAAGATAATAATGATGGATTTGGGGCCAGCTAAGAAAAATGGAGATGATTTGTACAGCTGAGATTGAGGGGGATTTTATTCATAAATATTATAAATCATCAAGGAATGTGAAAGCAAGATTTTTCCCACCATTTCCTAGTACTACTGACAGGTCWCAATTCTAGTTTTGGAGACTTGGAGATTATATTGTTCCCCTAAATAATTTGAAGTGATGTTGCCAATAATCTCTCTCTTAGTGAATACACCTAGAGCATCCAAGATCTGAATCCTCTTGTCGGAAATGAGGTCAGTGTGGTGTTGTCAGAGATGGAAGGACGAAGATGGTATCCTTCATCATGAAGGATACCAAGATGACTGTTTTAGGAACTGAAGGAGCCAATGAAAATTTATTTATTTTTAAAGATGTTAGACCAAAGTTGCATTTAAAGAATGGATTTTTTAGGAAGAAACTGTTGTGTCAACCAACCTACTCCACTTCTACAGCATGCCAGGGAAGAAGCACTACATCCCTTGTGTCTTGACTTTGGGAAGTCTTCTGACCCTGTCTCTCCTGTTCTCCTCAAAAGTAAAGACAGCACAGTCTGCAGAGATCTGTGACAGCATGTCTGTGTGTGCAAATTTGTTTGAAACTTCCACACAGAAGGCAATTATCAGCTTTCCTATCAAAAGAGTGGTGTTGGAGCTGCCCTGTGCTGCTGGTTGCTCAGTAATGATCCCCACCCTCAAGGTGTGGGCAAGTTGAGAGGGAGGAAGCTGAGTGCACTGGGCAGCGAGAGCAGAATTTAAAATGATCTTTGCAACTTGGGGAATATGAGCTGAAATGGAAGAGGGGGAAGTGCATGATCCTTCACGTAGGCAAGCTGAGTCAACGGCATAAATAAAGTATGAAGAGCAGCTGGCTGGGAAGCTGTTATACAGARAAGGGTCAGGGGTTGTGCTGAACCACGAGCAAATACGTCTGAGTCATGAGTTAAAAATGTCACACTGCTGTGGTGAATCCAAATACCACACTGGGAGGSAGCAGGGCACTTGGGGGACTGTTTCCAATCTGCTCAACTTTGATAAAGATCCCTGAGCCTCAAGGCTAAARGGTTATACTGAATTTGGGGCACTCACTTAAAGAAAGATCTGGATCACATGGAGACATTTTAACARGAAGTGCCAAGAATGATTAGATTCCTAGAAACTGTCGTCTGAGATCAGAGATCAAATTGAAATTGCATAGACAAAATAAGAAAAGGAAGATGCAGGGAGCACATAAATTTTTTTAAAACTACAAAAATTTCTGGAATGAAGGAAAAATAGATYTCTTCTTCTTGCTTATGGGCTAAAACTCCCAGTCTGTAGTGGGCTACAGCCATATCAGAGTAAGCACAATTTATAGGGASATGCAGAAATATAAGGAGGTCTCTGAGAAGGGGAAGTGTTCAGGAGTTTACTGACTATGTAAATGAGGATTAGGAGTTGTTTGGATTATCAGGCAAAAGGTAGCATAATGCCAGTGGCAATCAAGTAAGAAGGTGGGATAGTTACTGTCCATCTTTCCCAGGTGCACAGAAGTTCCAGATTGTGTTCTGCTGGTGTGTAGAATATGGGCATTGGCAATTTGGAATGTGACAGAAAGGAAAACGTGACAAGGAGCAACTTGTTAGGCTAAAATAACCTGGAAAACYAGAAAAATAAAGGGCAGATTATTTATAGAGGAAGAAGAAACTCAGCTAAGGAAGGAATATTGCTGTATTGCAGACATGAAAGGGTTATGTGGAGAGTTGCTTTGAACATCTCCCTGTTTTAAAAGACAAGGAATTAATGCACTGCTTTTGAAGTTTTAGGAGCTTGAAGAAACTCAGGAGAGACTAGACCAGTCTCTGGCAGCTTTTACTTCCTATTGAAAAAAGCAGTCACTGCACAATGGCATGTATGTTGACACTACAATTGCACCTTTGTTCTGCTTTGTGGATGTCCCCTGGGGGGAAGGCCAGCCCCGGTGGGCAGAAATGCAGGACAAGGYAAATGTCATCTTTAGTTTATATCCCACTCAAAAATCACGATCTGTGTCTTGGCTTGTATTAGAGCAAATACCAAAGTCAGGAGGTGAAAACAGAACCTCAGGTTACACTGTCAAAGCAAAACAGAAAAAATGCAAGGTATAAACAAAACCCCAAAAAAACTCAAAAAAGCAAAACTGTGTCTGACTGATGCAACAAAACGTTTCTGACTCTGGTTGACTGCAGAGRAGAGAGGTTAAAAATAAAGGTTGGGAGGAGAGATGGAAGAGGGAACTGGGAATACACTTTCTATATCCATCATGGCTGGGATGATGAGTAAGAGATTTTGGACTGTGGGGGCCRCAAGGAGCTCTCTCTTTCTCTTGTGAGATTTCTTCATTACCATCTTTCTTTTGTAAGGGGAAGGCTCTCTTTTTTACTATTCAGCTATTGATTACCCAAGTATCAGTTTGGCAGTGTGCCACTTGTTCTGTGTCCCATGCTGCTGTTTCCACGGCTCAGAAAAATGAAAGTCATTGTCAAGCCAGGTAAAGATGGGTAAAAACAAAAAAAATAAAACATATGGAGCCTGTACTTTTTATCTGACCCAACCAGAATCCTCAGTCCTGAATAAATTTTAATTCAGCCCTGTAGGTTTTGGGATGGGTTGTTTTTTCTTTACCTAGATTTTTAAAAACAGTGTTATTTTAAAGTGTCTAGACACTGCACATACCCATAAAGGTTATGTTCTTGCTGAGGTCAAGAAAGCTCTGCAGTCTCCTAAAATAATGGCTGAATTCTAAGCAAGTAAGACAAAGAAAGGAAAAGGGGGGAAAGAAAAGAGAACTTCTCAATTTCTTGAGATGAAGATAACGTGTCACAAAACTATAAAATTGTAGAATGGTTTGGGTGGAAGGGACTATGAATACCATCTATTTCCAAAMCCCCCTGCCATGGACAGGCACACCTTCCACTAGATCAGGTTGCTCAGAGATCCATCCAGCCTCTCCCYGRGCATTTCCAGSATGGTGCATATACAGCTTTTTTKGGKAACCTGTTCCA
Organism: Alauda arvensis; assembly: GCA_902810485.1. Lineage (NCBI taxonomy): Eukaryota > Metazoa > Chordata > Aves > Passeriformes > Alaudidae > Alauda > Alauda arvensis. The sequence continues at coordinate 997,893 of CADDXX010000279.1, forward strand.
GTGCTTCACTCCCTTCACAGCAAAGAATTTCYTTCTAACAGCTAATTTAAACCTGCATGCTGGTGGAAAAAGTCCCTCCCCGTATTTCTTCTAGGCTTCCTTAAGGCACTGGAAGGCCAAAACGAGTTCTTCCCTCCAGAGATGTTGAGCTGTTGACCACAACTTTGGGTGCAACCCTCCAGCCAATTCCTTCTGCACTGGGTGCTCCATTCATCAAATCCAAGCCTCCACAGTTTACAGACAAACATATCATACAGGACACTGTCAGATGCTTTGCATGACTCCAGCTAAATGGCATCTCTTGTCATTTATTGTCTCATTTATCCACCAAAGCTTTTTTAGGCCACTAAATTTGGCAGGTAYGATTTGCCCTTAGTGAAACCATGTTGACAGTTACCAATCACTTCCTTATTTTCCATGYGCCTTAGCATAGCTTCCAGAGTGGTATCAGTCTATCATTAATCTTCTCACACCGAGGAAAGGCTGTGTGAAAAGTGGTGTCTCTTCAGCTCTTTCATTATCTCTTTAGCCATGTGTCTTCAGAGGAACTTCAGTGTTTTTCTGACCCAAACATAGYGGTGAGATAACCTCACTTCTTATTAGTGCTGACAGAGGTACCTTGTCTCCACAGACCCCACAGTTGCCTCTTCTTTTAGCACTGTACATCACAGAGTCCTTGCATGAGCATCTCAAGGATATGCAGCAGTCAGCTTTCAGCTGTGTCCTTTAAGGCTTTTCAATCTTTCACATCGYTCCCCCCAACCTTTGGAGATGATGTATGATCCAATTCCCTGCATTAAGAATTTACCATTCCTTGGGATGCCACGCTGGCACCCATCCCCTGTGGTGCTTAAAAAGGCAGCAGCATTTCATAGCTTTAGCCACTGTAAGAGTAACCTAGTTTCACACAATTTTAAATTGGAGTGAGCTTTGAAAAATTATTTTAACTCACCCCCTGACCTGAATATTCACTTTCTTGTCACATTAATCCATTTTGATATAATGATGTCGTAACAGGTTTGGGGAAGACTCAGGCAAGAGTCTTTTCAACTTAAGTAAGTCTGGAGAATTCTTTCTTCATAAGACCTAAAGCACATTAAGTCACACAGTGCAGGAGTTGGGCAACGCAGCTCTGTGTGCTTAAAACAAAAGATTTAGCACTGAAAAAGTACTGGACACAGAGGAAAAGATGAGCTTTGGAAACAGTCTATACCACCCACTGAAGACAAGAAAAGGGTATTCAAGTCTCTATTATTGTGATAATAGTGTCTCTAGTGATAAAATCAAGATTATTTATCCACTCTTTCAACCAAAATTCCTAAGAAATAAAATGTGTCAGGGAGGTGCAGCAAAATAATGGAGTGCAAATAAGGGATAAATATAGTAACCTAATCTTGGCTTTTCTTTTTTTTTCTCTTTTAACCAATATCCTGCCATTTAATTACTCAGTGTCAGTGTTCTTCACTGCCATACTAGTAATTTTGTTTTCTTTTGGGGTATTGTACTTTTTGTGCCTTATTGTAGACTGCATTCTGCCATCCATGTCACTCCTATAGAACTCACATTCTGCCCTCCCAGTTACAGCAGGAATATAAAGGGAGTGAGAGACTAATCAGAGYGAGCACAAAAGGAGACAGAATGTGTCCCTGAATGCTTAAACTCATCAGGAGAAGGCCTGCTGCCTTTTCTATTTTGAATGCACAGTTGGTGCCCAATATCAAATACTTTTCTTTTGGTAGTGAGGTCTGTGGCTGCCTGCACAGAAAGCATTATGATCCAAGCACTAATTCCTATTCCCTATTCCATTCTACTAAAAGTTGTCGGTGCTTGCATGCACCCATTGAAGTGGTTTAATCCTGCTGCCTTTCTGACACCTGAATAAAACCAGGCTCCCTGCATGGCTTAAGGGGCTGAGCAGATGTTTCCAGGAGGCAGAAATGAAAACAGGAATATTCAGGTCAATGGCATTGCAGAGACAGTAGTCAAGGGCCGTGAAAGACATGAGGTGTGGCAGCAAGTTAAAGGTCTCTGGCAGGCCTACCAAATATAAATATAAATATAAATACAAATAATATAAATATAAATACAAATACAAATAATACAAATAACTATAACTATAAATATAAATATAAAGGTGAGCAAGGGTGTTTCCATGTGTTACATATAGCTCTACTTATATTTGCACATGAAAAAGGAGGCACACAGTTTCTCTTGGACATTGCTACAAAAACACCAATGTACCACCAAAAGGTAATTTCACCAGAGACCAGGGGAAAAGATAAATACAATGGATCTCTTAGGCACTTGCAGTGCTCTGAAATTTAGCAGGATCAGGCATAGGGAAGCCAGAAAAAGCCCAATAAAGGAAGAAGTTAAGGTAGAGATAAAACATTTGATTATTTTTCCAAGCAAAAACGAGATTGGAAACACTTTTCAAAAGATGGTATTCACTTTATGAACAAAGATATTGGGATAGATTTTGAAAATAACATTTTCATTTAAAGACCTAGCAATAAAGGAAGAGAATATTAGAGMCATTAGTTATGCACCACATCTTAACATCAGTGGTAGAATTTCAGCTGTCATAAAGCCACAACATCAGAAAATGAAGATCRTGGCAACAAAGACAAATCTACAGATTTAGGTAATTAAAATAAAGCATGTATCAAGACATGCTTCACAAACAGCAGTGACAATTCAGTCTGAAGTTCCAGCTTTTAGGAATAATTCTCATAAACCAGTCCAACACAGAAAATGCAAAAGTGCAGAAAGGTGTAGTCCCCTATAGAAATGTAATTTTGCCAGTTTCAAATGTCTCCCACCTGCACTGTACTTTCGCAGGGGTAAAGGAGCACTGGTAATATCAGTGTACTTGACACGTGCCTTCTGCTTTGTTATTTTCTGGTGGTGTGTGCCAAGGACAACTCATCTTTCTTTGTGAGATAGCTGTGTTCCTGTGTACAGAGATGTCACTTTTTTTGCTTCGTGTTAAAAATCATCATTTTCCAGGAACAGCTCAAAAGCCCTTCCTGAGGTTTCTGGGAAGAAAGGTTTCATTTTCTTCACCCTGATCAGATACCTTCCTGCAGCCTTCTCTTAGCTCCTATGGGCCTTTCACACAAATTACTGAGTAGAAGTGAGGCCCTCATGCCTTCCTCAGGCCCTTTTCAGCCTCCAGAGCAATATTTCAGCCACAGCCAGCACRTCTGCAGTGATTTAGTGACATCCTCTCCTCTGTCYCCCKCCTGATAACCYRAGCCCCCTTGAGAAGTTTTCTYTCTCCCTGCATGCTTGGCCTTCCTGTGGGATGGCTCTGATGTGGCAGGCTCCTGAGGTACATTCCATGGAACACTTTCTTTTCAAACAATTTCTCAGAAAAATGCTTTAGGGTTTGCTTCCTTTTCACAGAAATCTAAAAAAATTGTGTTTTTCTCTCCACAGGCTGGGTTGGCAGGAGGATAACTGCCCTGTTTTCTGGCAGGCTCACCAAGAGCTAGRGGACCTCTACTGCCTACAGGCTGATAATGGAAAGGGCTTTTGCTGGCCTGAGAGGGAAGAATGGTAAAGGACAGAAACAATGTTGAATTAAGTGTTGTATAGTAGATTATTGTGGGCTAAAATCAGCCAAAGCCATAATCTCACCAATTTTTGGGTTGCACTACCCCTACTGTGACAGATATACATGTCCATCATCCTTCTCCATTCCAAAYGGATGGCAGTGAAAAATCAGGAAAACTGTGACATTCCCAGTACCCCTAAATCATGCTGTGCAAGCACTTGTGCTATCCTCAGTGAGGTCATGAATGGTCACCTGCAGAATATTTTGCTTTTTTCCTGTTTGTTCTGGAGTGCTTGCACCACTTCCTCTTCCAATGCTTGCCTTCAACGAAATACCTAGATTCATTAAGAAATATATCAGCAGGTTGCAGGTGCTCAAACAGCACTCTCTCCCAAACTCTTATTACCATTTGTTTATATGGCAGTTAATGGCAATATTCCAGCCGTCACACTGTAAAAAAAAGGGCAATTCAGTACCAGGTATGCTGTTAAGGCCTTGTAGGCCCCCCCTGATTTGATCAGGCTCTTGGTAAATTTTCATAAATGYCCTTGAATCTGGATGTTGAAAATTGGCAAGCAAATTTTCTAATTTTAATGCACTTTTAACCTCTGCTGCTAATAGTCACCTCAGCTTAAGGAGATGATTCACTACGCTGCACACAGCAATCGGAAACATTAGCTCTGCTAATATCAGTCTGACTCAAGATACATTAAAATATCCTTTCAGGAAGCTAAAATTRTATTAAATTTGATCTGTTCATGTTCTCAAATCTTTGAATCTTTGTGGTGCTGCTCAGAGATCTCTTTTGTGGGCCCAGAAATGAGAGAAGCAAAGAATAAAACTGCCCTTGGTATTGTAATTCCGGAAATGTGGAGAGCTTGGGCAAGAAAAAAAAGATCCTCACTTGCATCTTCTGAAAATGACTTCTGTTTCTAAGGATGTAGAGATGGTGTTATACACCACATTTGACCAGCCAGCACAGAGATTCAGTGAAAGTTCCCATTTGAGACAGGTGCTTACACAACTGAATAAAATTAACAGCTTTCCTGTTTATGCAGTCATGGGAAAAAAAAAAACCTCATTAGGTTATGGGTCCTATCTCAGGGTGCACTACACTTCAGGAAGCTATTTCCTTCTGACTCTGTACGGAAAAATGGATGTACTGGCCTTGCTAAGAGTGCATGCAGTGGCACCAAGGTGACAGCTGAGGGTCTTTGCTACCTCATGATCAAAGAAGTGAAAGGAGCAATTCACACACAAATGGTGCCATGAGGCAGTAATGGTTTGCTTCTAAAGGGAAAGGAAACAAATGAAAATAGTTCTTAAGTGGTAAATGTGAACTTAGTTGAACTTTTTAAGAATAGAAAAAACATAAATGATGTTTCAGGCCTTTTTTTTTCTTCTTTTTTTTTTTTTTAATCCTTTTGAAAGGAAACCATGTACCAGTTATAATCCTTTAAGATAGCAAAATTTTTTAAAATAAATTGTCAGGAGAGATCAAAGAATGARTCAGGGATGTAGGAAAGGCTATGTCATATCCAATAAATAATGAGTGYTTTTTAGCATGTTACCAAAGGCAGCCAGGATCTGGTCTTTCACATAAAGGACTGGAAGCYTTGGTGTAAGTGTTAGGTAAACAGGCCTGAAGAAAMGAGGAGARAAAAGTAAAACCAAGGTAACTTTTAACATCTTCTTTGGGTTATAGATTATTTTTCATCATCTCTTATTTGMTCAGCTGCTGGGACTGCTCAGACCTTATAGCAGATATTAACATGGAGGGAAGAAATGCCACAGATGGGCAAGGAAGGAGCTGAGAGCAGTGGCAGCACAATGATTCATCCATAAACAAGACACTGGTACCAGGGAAAACTGCTTGGCTGTACAGCTCAAATTAAAACCACAAAAATATCAGGTACAATCTCACCAGACCTCTCTTTTTTTTTTTTTTTCTTGCAGCTCAAAATTTTCTCGAATTTTACAGGTGTTTTCCTTCCTCCAGTCACTTTCAGGTACCCCACCTTTAGCAGCCCAGCTGCTTTTCTGTGTGTTAAATCTGACAGTGCAGAGCCCCTGCAGTTGTCTTGTGTAACAATGAGCAACCTGGTCTCTGCCTCTTCCAAAACAGAGACATGGTTTGAAATACAAAATCCTCACACACCACCCCCACCCCATCCTCTCCCTTGCAAAAAGAAACACCAAAAGTGGCAGCTCTGGAAGAACCTGTGGGCTGAAAGCAGACAGAATCACAGAACTAAGCTGGAAAAGACCTTTGAGATCAACAAGTCCATTGCATCCTTGCAACATCTTCTCTTTTTCCCCATCACACATCAGCTTGTGTCTGCTGTGTGCACCTGAGGAGACTCTTYGGAGGCTGCTGGTGGGCTACAGCATCACCACTGTGCTTTGAGCTGGGAGAAATCCCTGTTAGTGYTGTCCCTAAAAGGCAAAGCTTAGTGTCAGCACTGGGTGCCCTTCTGGCTACCGAGATAAAACTGCTGATGTTAAGCCCAGTTTAAGCAGGGTAATGTGAGGGGTGTGTACCACCAGGCATTTAGTGCAGAAAGCTAAACACGATTTAAATGACTGAATGCTCTGCTAAATACAGCTGTGCAACAGAACCAAGACCTATCTAAAGCTTGGCCTTTAATATGCTCACCTATCACAGGATTAGAGTTGATTTGGGGTGGGTACCAGGAGAGTTTCTGTGCTTGCTGTGTTTCAGGAGTTCACTGGGTCACTGCAGAGCAGAACAAGTCACAAATTGTGAT
>CADDXX010000279.1:1004302-1023966 GCA_902810485.1 Alauda arvensis
TGAGGTGGGAGTGAATGTTCCCATCTGATGATAGACATGTCTAAATGGGGACTTTAATTAGCTAAAAATATTAGTTCTTTTAGCACAATAAAAAAGTGCATCAGCTGGTAAAAGAGAAAAGAGGAGGATTAATGGAATACATTCCTATGAGTCAGTGGCAATATCCAGCTAGGTATAGAGAGAGGATTGGTTTTGGTTTGGTTATTTTTTCCTTGATGAGATATGAAGAAATCTTATTTTAGAAATCTTATCTGATTTTCTTGAAGAAAGATCTTCCCATGGTGGTAAAACAGATTATATATATATATATATATATATATGTATATATATATGCAAATAGTTAGAGTTACAAATAGTTAAGCTAGAAATAGTTGATAGTTAAAGTCAGAAAAAATAGAAAAACGAATGAACACACTAATACATTTGTATTTGGCTAAATAGTTCCATTTCAGAATGTGTATTTTGCTTATGGTCTCATAATTTTGTGCTGATTTTCCAAGCAAGCAAGAGTATATGATCCTATTCTGTCTCAGAGTTGCTTCCACTTATTTCTGAAATTGTTACCCAGTTCAGCCAAGAATTAGATGGATTAGAGGATCTCAAAGATGAAAGTCCTATTTCATGAAAACTCGTTCAGGAGAAAAACTGGAGTCGTTGCTTCTGTGGAGGAAAATTCACAGCATCAGGTCAAACTGTTGATTGGCTTGATGGCCTCCTCTCAAACCAAATCCAGGGTTAAGGCTGACTTTGCAGAGAAGGAAAATAATAAGGCCCTGTTGACACAGGGAATAGGAGTTCAGGTCAAATGCAGAATTGGGAGTATGCTGGTAACAGAAGGATACTGAAACCTGTCTCCAGAAAGATCTGCTCATCATGGAGTGAGTTGTGTCTTCCCTTTCTCTTCAGCCCAGATGGTAAAGCCAGTTCCCACATGGAGATAAAATTRTATTTCTGTTTCTTTTTTAAATTTTTTTTAATGGTGTTAGTCCTTACTTTACCATGGATTCTGTGGTGGTGAATTAAGGTCTGTACTCCAGAAGAATTCCTTCAATTCCCTGTGGAATTATTTCCATCTCCAGTGTTTGTGCACCACACTGTGGTARTGTTGTGCAAACAATACAGCATTAAGCCTGTGAAGGAGTGCCAGTAGGAGATTATTAATTTATAAGCATGAAGTTTTTTAATGAATTTATTTCCTTCCCACCAAAGATAAGTTCCCCTTCAATATCCCCTCTTAATACTCCATGTCAATTTTCTGATRTTGGACTGGGCTTTTCTGATATTAGCTCTTTCTTCAGTGGACAGAGCGATTTTTTGGTGCATGTCATTCRTGTCTTGAGTGCCTGGCAGCAGGGAAAGTGAATCTCCTGAATGCAGGCTGGTGGCAGGTATTTTTATTTCCTCTCACCTGCTCTSCTCCATGAGCTGCTCTCACGTCTCTGTGGTTGCAGCTGAGTCCTGGCCCAGGGTAGGACCTGCTCTGCCAGAGCCTTGCAGGCACAGCTTGGCGAGATGCTCCTGCAGCCATGGTGTGCAGAGAGAAACAGGGAGAGGAGCTTTAAAAAGCCAATGAACCAAGCAAACCCAGGGCTGGCTGCACCTGTGTACAAAAGAGGATGGCAGGAATTTCCCTGCCCTATCAGACCACTGGTCCAGTGCACCCCATATCCAGCCTCAAATCCCAGCCAAGGCCAGATGCTCCAAAGTGTGGAACAAGGCACAGTGCAGCAGGCAGCCATGCTGGCAGGAGGTGTGAATATTAATGCTCACTTGTTTAATTTTTTTCTCTACTTCTCCTCTTGGAGGCTTAACTCAATATTTTCATTTCAGCATGTTCTTTTTCTCCTGACCTTGCCTCAAAAAAGGGGTTGGATTCTCCTACTGTAGTACCAGTTTCCCAGTCATCTTTGCTAAGCAGCTGAAAGATTCACTGTGTTCTCTTAATAGGAGTTTAATTCTGTAGGCATTGATAGCTGGGGGAATTTATCTGCAGTTAAATCTGCTCTTTGCCTGTGTGCAGTAACTTYTCAGGCAGGTCATGTACTCCATTCCACTGCTATCTCCTGTTCCYCTGTATATTTTTCTGCATTTTGCATTATCATTTGTTAAATACWTTCCAACCTGCAATTTATCTTAGTCAGCAGTTTTAGGACCTTTGTGCCTCCCTGCACACCCAGGGAATTTAGAAATAAATCACTGCTCTTACTGGTTTTTAATGCAAAAAATRTTTTAGAGAAAGTCAGGAGGGGCTTGGTCAATATTGTCTGGRCTCTCCTGTGCAATAAAACATTTTCCATATGCTTTCCCAAGTGATAGGGGAATCCTGATTCAATTCAATTTTCTGTACTTGCYATTTTTAATTTTTAATATGTATGTTTTTCATTGGATTCAAGCTCTGCTGGTCAAATTTCATGTGTTGGAGGTAATGCAGGCACTAGTCAAAATTATTTTTCTACTACTTATGCATTGATTTTTGTTGGCAAGTTTTACATWAAAAAGAATCTTTCTGCAATATTTGGTAGGTTAGATAATGCAGAATAAGCTAAGAAAACAAGAAACTGCATACAGCACAGCTTTGTTAGGCAGGATTTCTTAGATATTCAAAGACAGAACCTGTTTTTAATAAGATATTCCTGAACCACATTGCTTTGCTGAGGTGGAAACTGCATTAATGTAAGACAAACACGTTTCTTCTTTAAAACCTGTCAGAAAACAGGGTTCTTTGAAACGAGTAGAAGGATTTACATGAAGATCCAGGGCTCCCTCCTGCACAATTGAAACAAGTGAAAGTCTTTGTGCATCCGAGTTTGATCTCATGGTGGTGTGGGGTAGAGATCCTGCTCCCAGTACAGAGAATTACCCTTGCTAGGCTTGCCTGCCTTCTCTAATTATTGGTGGAAGGTGTAAATGGGCTCCTTTGGTGTTCAGTGTGAGGGTTCCTGCCTCCCTGCTCCCCTGGATGAGCGCCAGAGCGCTTGGCACTGGCAGGGCTGTGCCATGGCCCTGATGCCCCTTGGCTACTGTGTAGGGTGATGGAGCATCCCTCTCTCCTCAGCACACACACTCCAGAGCCTTAACTGAGAGTGCTGAGGAGCAGGGCTTGTTTGCCCATCAATTTGCCTGTTGCTCTCAGCAGGGTGAGCCCTCTGCAGCGCTGGGAGTCACTGAGCACTCAGGTAATGATGCCTAATAAATGATCACAGAGCAAAAAAATTGTGGTGGGGATTGTGTAAAATTGATTCAAATGGGAGGCAATTGTCACAACTCGTTTCAAAAACAAAAGCAGGGCTTTTAACAGAGCTGTGGCTATAATGCTTCATTATCACAATCAAGTTTCTGTCAAGAACTGAGAAAGGCTGGGAGCTCGTGGGGACCTCTCTTGATAAAGAAGCAACATTCACTTTTTTGTTTGTGAGATTAGTCTACAGGTTTAACAAATTATAAATAATTGCTGAAATTAAAAATGATTGAATAATGCATTCAAGGGACAGTTTTCATATTAGCAAACTGGTCTGGTGTACTTTCAGAGGAATTTTCTRCCGTGTTATTTAGCAGCAGGGATCAGAAATATTCATTTCCTCACAGTAAGATGCATCTAACAGTTTCCTTAATTTGGAGACAATTAAGGCTGGAATGTGGAGGGACTGTTGCAGTGGAGTGACTCATGCCATATTTATTAGGGAACAATAAGATTACCTTCTGAAGCAAAACTAAATCTCCAAACTACTTATTTTTAAATAACTGCAGACTATATATGAACAGGGATAATCGGATTCRAGAGATTTTTCTGTTACTGAACCAACAAAAAGCTGACACATCTATTTGCTGTGCCTGAACAAAGTGAAGAAAAAACCCAACAGTCTAGAGAAAATTACTTAAGCTTATAAGTACAACTGATCTTTGCATGTGTGTATTAATACTTTTGGGGTGTTTTTTGAAGCTCTCCAAGCATTGGTAGATGAAGTTATTTCAGCTGAGGCAGTGGGCAGAACTTTGCAGCTTGTGCCGCCTTATCRCTTCACAAAAAATACAGTCCTGAAATGTACAGGCAAATTCTGAAAGAAGGCAGCTCTTATCCTACCAATTTGTTATGCGGTAAGGCTGCTATAAATGAGAATTTATAATACACTGCTACCTCTGCCTCCAGCYGGATGGACAGCCTCTCCTCAAACTTGTTCCTTCTTCAGACAGGCRCTAAACTTTCAAATGGTCATCTTTCTGCCTTATCAATCTAAAAGTCATAATTATCTAAATATTTTGCCAAAAAAGTCCATTTCCTCAGAAATCTGTCAAGAGATGCTTTTCATGTTTTACAGATTTATTGGCGTAAACCAAATTTAAAATACAATTGTTCATGTGGGCTTCCAGGATAAAAATTTTTACTAAWAAAACTTCTCATGAMACAAACAGATTTTRGRCWRAATTWRGGAGTCCCTRAAGTAGGAGGTGCCAGCAAAAATAGGGTTGAAAATCGGTGTGGGAYTGTCCTGTGCAGCCTTTGTGGMTTTCTTTGTCCTTCACTGAACTTTGAGTAAGAGATTAGAAGAGGAGGGGAAGTTAGGACAGAGGAAGAACTTTATAGAAASTCAGAGTGCATGAACTGGACAGGTGAGAGGGAGAGCATGGGGAAAGGGCCGTGACTTTGCTGTAGCTACAGCAAGAAAGGAAAATGAACTTGTCCTGGAGGCAGGGAGAGAAGAGGAGCAGGGAAAGTGGGACGAGGAGTTCCTTGTAGCCGTTGGATAATGAAGAACAGGCTTAGCAGTAGGAATAGTGCTGAAGGATCAGCAGTACAACAGAGACAGGGAGAGCTGCCAGGCAGAGGAGGCTGCTCAGAGGGGGAAAGAAAATGGAGAGATAATTGCACAGAAGTAAATCACAAAGCAATATGTCTCTATAAAGAATTTAAGTAGGAATTAAGTAAAGCCTTAAAGAATAAGATTTTTAAAATACATTTCCAGATATGTTTCAGATCAGATAGAGTTACTTTAGATATTTGCTTTATTTTAAGGTTGAATGATGATGTTCCTTGCACCAGTCTTCTGAGGGAGGAGTGTTGTGAGGTTTGTTGGGAAGTACAAAGATTTTTAGAAGATAGTATGTTTGCAGTCAAGGTCTCAAGAGAATCTGAAAGGTTTTAAGGCATCAATACAGTAGCCAGTAGAACATGGTTTGAATTCTCCCAAATTCAAGCATCATTTTTTGCAGATGGTTGGACACTGAACAGGTTTTGAAAGTGTGTCCTACAGCACTCACACCATTTAGAAACCAGCTCCTCACCAAAAAATCTCCTTATTTTCTTCTGAGATTTTTTTGTCCTTTTTTTTCCTTCAGATTTATTAAAATAGAGGAACCTAAGGAAATAGTATCCATTTTTCCCAGTGACTTTAGGCAGTAACATTATCATTAGAGATTGTTGGTACATACCCAAAACCACATACTACCAGAAATGGGATGGATACCTGGTAAAAAGTAAATTCAGCGTGATCTCACAAAAGTCATTTGAACTGATAAGCTCTGAACACCACAGCTGGATTTATGAGAAGTGAGGATGCTTTCAAATCATGGGAGAGTTGTTCACTGCCTCTAAAAGCCATATCAGCAAAAGAGCTTTACAGAACAGCAACAACAACAAAAAGCTATGCYTTGCAGGAGCTTTGGAATAACTTCCCTTAAGATTCCTTTTTACTTGTCTAGCTGTRCTGATCACTGTGATCCTAAATGTAGAAGATTTTGGGAAAAGCAATTTTCTTATCCAGTTTCTCAGGGGGGAAAAAAAAGTACAAGATAAATACTAACATTCAAAAACTAAAAATGTAGGGAGCYCATGACTCTCTTTGCAACCAGCTGTGAGCCATTACTCACATGAGTAGTCTCACTGATTGCAGAGGCTCTATTTGTGGCAGCTGGAGCTTACACCTGGGAGCAAAGGCACAGGAGTCAGGCACCAGTCTGGGGAGGCAGGCTGGAGCAGGAAAARGCTCTCCTCACTGTGTTGGAAGATGTGGAGGATGTGCTCCTACAGGCTCTGATGGCACCACACAGGGTTTGAGGGCAGCTTGTGCTTTACTGCCCTGGAGCCTCTGCTCTGCACCTCCTCTCTGGCCTAGAGGCARCAGGAGCAGTAAGCAAGGGATTGTGAGAGGGTCATTTGGGTTTGGAGTAAGAACAACAGAAGGGAGAACAGCAGAAGATGAAGGTGAAATTCCCAAGCTGATCTTTTTTCTCCCCCTCACTTATCAGGTTTTTCCACCAACCCTCTGCCCCTTTCCTACTCTTTTCACTCTTCTCCACACAGACCCCCCCAACTCTCCCTTTCCACCTCACCCAYGAATCCCACTCCTTTGTCCAGTAACACTACAACTCTCTCTCACTCACCTGCAGTCGTTTCTGCCAGTCTGGAGAGACTCAAATTTTGCTGCACTCCTGTTACCACAACAAATATCGTTTTCCAGCTCCCTTTGCCCTTCCTGGCCCTCCAAGCTCTGCCCTTCAGCACAACACATGCACCTGTCAGCAGGTGGCTCCTTCAAATCTGGCCTGTCTCTTCTGCTGCTSAACTGAATTTGCCTGAAGGATCTTTGGAAGGACAAAGCTGAATTTGCAGCTGAGAAGCCTTGAGCTTTCCCATCTAGAAAAGAAGCTGGGGGAAGAATCAGATTTGAAACCCAACTTTTAGTGATTCATATGTGAAATAAGTTTTATGGAAATGTCTTGAGTGGGGTATGGAATAAAACTCTGAGATCTCAGCAAATAGCTCAAAGCCAAAAGAATAAGGCATGATGTGTCATATTTCCTTGCTAAAACCTGCTTACCTATCCTAATTACATAAATGTCTCATCAGGATACTGACATATGATGTAGAACCTACTCCTCAAWTTTTTTATCATGGAAGAAATTGATCGTGAGTTCACTGGAGAAGAAATGTGACAGATGAAAAGGAATAAAAATGCCCTTTATCTTTGTTATATTTCTTCCCTTATTTAGGGCTAGGGGTGGGTCTGCTTTTGCAAAACATATTTTGCAAAAAAACGTTACAGAGTATAATGGGCAGCTACATGAATGTCAGCTGTCACTTGGAAAACTGGAAGGATAATTGGCCTAAGGTTATTCTATTTGACTTTACTTTTTTTGACATTGCTACCCCTAATATTCCTTAAAAAGCATTTTTTGCCCAATAGAGAATACAACTGAAAAGATCAAAAAGTGGTATACAACCAAACACAGCTGGAAGCTTCAGCCAGCTTCAAAGTGTCCCTGGAAAACCAATATCCTGTTCTAGGAAACTTTAGATTCAATATTTACACAAATACTTAAGTCTATGATAAAAGAAATACTTTCATGGATCTGAGACCAAGATCATCATAAGCACCTAATTCCAACTGATTTTTTTTTTCTTTAAATGCTCAAAGTATATCTGCAGGGAAAATGGACATTTTATGATAGCTGTTCACTCCATGTAAATCATGGGATCTTTTAAATATTTTTTCATATCATCTGGGTTGTTCTTGTTTGCTCCTGGAGTTTATTTCTCCATCTGCAAAGGCATAGATGATCCATGATTCTGTTCTCTTGTTTAATGGCTATTTTGGCATTCAAGTCACTTGAGCTCTGTCCCAGCTGTAGAGATTTTCTGTTCTTTCAGATGAGTGAATAGAGRCACCAGGATATGTGCATCTCTGTATTCATATTTGTCTTGGTAAGAGCAAGGTGCCTGCAGAGCCCTTCAGAAAGCATTGAATAGCTTTTTGAAGGTCTAGATTATTAACTGTGCCACACAGAACCTAATCCTGATGAGGATTTAGCTCTGATCAGCTGTGTTGCAATCAACAAAGAAATGTTTCTTCRCTGTCTTGCCTTAGTGGCCAAATCCACCGTGTGTCAAAACAAATCTGCATGAGGCCTCCTTACTCAAAAGATGGCAGCCYATGGCAGACATATTATTCCTTTTTTATTTTCCCTTACTATCAGTCTAAAAAGCAAATCCTYTCCATCCCTCCCTCCCTCTTTCAGACCCAGTTACCAGTGATTTATTCAATACAAACTGAACTATTTCTAGCACTGAAAGTGAGCACCTCTGATCACTCCTGAATACCTGTCACTCACTGCTAGGATGCCTTCCTTGAAGCTAGAGAATGTAGGTTCAAAGAATCTTAAATGGCATTCCCCCTATTTCTGTTTGGAAACTTGAAAAATGTCTGCAGGCCCACCAGGCTGTGCATCTGCTGAGCCCAGCAATCCCAGAATGTGTCAGGTTTAATCTGGGTGGTATCCAGCATGTCTAAGACATGCTGAACTCAGAGCACATTTGCTATGAGTTGATCCTGAATCTACAGTGGCATTTGTCTGGCACTTTGGGCATCCYGACTTATTGCTCAGATGTTCAAAATCCTCAGGTTCTGCTGGATGGAATAATCATTTCTCTGAAAATAAACCCTTGAGTAGTTTGACTCAAAAGGGAAATTATTCAGAGCATGCCAAAAGCTTCACTTTGCATATGCAAGGAGTTAAATATGTGTAAGGCTCAGACAGCCAATGTGGTGGACTTTGGCAGAGAAATGCAGTCATTAAATACAGGGCAGCCATTACCAGAGCCCCAACCTTGTGACAAAGAGCAGACACCTGTACCTCCAAGATGACGGAAAGAGTTTTAATCCCAGAGAGGCACCTCTCTRAAGCTCATTATAATGCACCTGCATGTTTTAGAAAAGTGTAAATGTGTGYTTTGGGAGCCTTAGGTGACTCCTTCAGCAAACTGAGGTTGGTGAAAACCATATATTTATGCCAATTTCTTCCAACATCTTGCATGTACTCCTAACCCTGGGCAAGGGATTGCAGTACACAGCAAAGAACCTAAAGTTTGGGAAATTCAGCTCAAGGTTGGAATTTATGGTCGTACAGGTGGCTGAGTTGATCTGGTGCCTTTCATCCAAAWGAAAGTGAGCTCACCTTTTCCTCCTTCGTACAGAACTTTGATACCTGTCAAATGCTTTTGGAAGCAGTGTTTCACCTTTCATCTTTTGGTAGAAGAGGACTTAGAGAGCAGCTCACCAAATGTCTTGTGCAGCTCTGCTCTGAGCTTCACAGTCTGTGAACAGCAATCAGAAATTAGTTTACTTAATGTATGTCCACACTAAATGACAATGAGGAGCTCAGTTATTCCAGTAATGGAGATAAGTATTGCAGATAAAACTGGCTTCATTATTATCTAGATAAAATATTTGAGATAATGCATTAGGATACTGGAATGCAACATCTTTAAATTTTATAGTATGTGTTGATCACAGCTGATGGCAAATGTATGTATTGGCTGAACTGGGTACCCTCAGAAAAGCAGAATATTTTTGCACAGTTATTGCATGCAGTTGTGTATRTCATGCAAATATGAGTAATCCTTTATGTGCCCTCATGTACCAGATGGGGCTATTCACATCTTAAAAGGGTTGTGCTCAAGTCAGATGTAAATAAGACTTTCTATTGTTTTAGATTCCCTATTCTTACTAAGAATAATGAATATGGTATTGGATATCAWGCATTAAAATTTGTTATTTAAAATATGATACATTATATACCCAGTGAAACTTATCCTGATGAGGGAAAAAATTACCAAGAGATGCTAAAACCCGTAAGTCACACATTAATTACCTGGAGAATAAAACTTCCTTCTATTGTATATAACTTCTGTAAAGATAGTGGTCCCACTGAAGATTTCATATTCCTAGCTCTAAATTACAGCTGCTTGCATGAGCTTATGATAATATAAAAATGTTGGAAGGGGAGTTAATTCACTCCTTCATAATGTGAAGTTATTTAGCTATGATAATTTCTGTGGATTATACATTTATTGGGGGGAAAAAAGAGTGTTCATCGGGCTGAGAGGGATCTGGGTTTATTCATTCTGGCTGTTCTCCCAGAAATAGATGGTTGACCTAGAAGATATTCAAATCCAAGGGTTTTTTTGGATAGAAGCCCATTTCAAGCTGCAGACCTTGCTGGTGTCCTAGAGCTTGGTGAGAGGGGAGCCTTGAGCATTTGCCCAAAGTGTGCCACTTYTTGTCCTGGGTACAGGCTGTGTCCTGACAGCGCATGGGGGGCAGAGGAGTACAGCCTGCCCAAGTCTACTCTGCAGAACAGATTTGCTCTTTGACTCAGAGCAACTACTTCTCCAATTCTTTGTCATTCCCCTTTTTTTTTCATAATTCGTTCCATTTTGTTGGTATTTATGTGACCGTGAGTACAAGAACACTCGTAAAATGCCTACAGCAGATTCGATCTCATCAGAGTCTTCAAGGCACCCCTCTTACATAGATAAGTTAATAATGATGCTAATAACCTCAGAGAACCCATGACAAGGCACTGCAAATTTGTCACCAAAATCTCTAACCCAAGGTACCTCCTTGGCTGTGCTTTAGCTTACCACAGCAGCACGAAAGTGCTGCGTCACTCAAACGTCCTTCAGTTTGAGGGCTCTCCTCATGTAAAAGACAGGCAAAGCCATTACCATCCCACACAGCTCAAAAGCTCCTTTTCCTCTCAATTTTCTTGCTGAAATTACCTTTGAGACACCACCCCTCACTCCTATTAAATGATTATGCAGCAAGAGTGGGATGAAGCCTGTGGATTTGCAGCACTRTTTTTTCAGGGKTTTTTTTGTTTTGTTTTGTTTTTAGTAAATATTTGTAGTCCCTCATTTTGGTTCTTTGTTAGACATGCTACACATGTGGGCTYTGGCAAGTTGAGGGCTGTGGGAGCAATTCTTTTCTGAAACAGCCTTCTGGTAAACACAAAAAATGAGTGCATACCAATTTCAGAACCTCTCTATTTCGAATTACCAAAACAAACAGCTTTGAAATTGGAAATATGTTTACCCTGGCCCTTCAGTCTGGCAGAGCAACCTCATGGAATGGAAACTGCATTTGAAAGATCACAGGCACTATAAAGGTTTGGAGACCAAATATGGAGAAGGCTGTGAGCATTCTGGATTGAAACACATAAGGAAGGGAGGAAAGAGCTGGCTGAATCCACRAGATAATGCAAGACCCTTCTGTTGTAGAGGGTAAGCCACAAAGCWCTTCATTTCTCAGTGCAAACAATCACTGCTACTTCAACAGTCTGGAATTTCTTAAATTCCATAGCAGCACTAATTATTTTTACAGGCATTGCAATCATTCTAATGGGAACCATTGGATGATTTTGTCTGAACTCTCTTTTGGCAATAATATAAGTGACAGGATTTGTTTTTAACTCTACCGTTATCAATACTGGAACTTTTTGACAAAAGCTAATCTGCCATGCTTTATAATTTAAAGTATTAAAATGTAAGTTAGAATTGCCAGGTTTGCAAATTAARTGCATGCAGGGAAAAAATCATGACCACTGACTTTAATGACTAAATAGCTTTATTATATCTTTTGAAAAGATTATAGAAAATAGTAATAAAAATCTGAAATAGGTTACATTAAGAATTTTTGTGCATGGTTAAAACTCATGCTCTTGGCATACATTTTAAATGTTGTGTGGTTGTCAAGGCTGACAACTATTTTACRCCATAATGGGCTAGAGCTGACTGAAAATAGATATTATCTATGGACTAAGTGCTTAAACATATTGTAGCTAAATTCAGTGTATTTATGGGGATCCTAAGGAGCAGGTAATTAGTGCATTGCAATTTTATTTCCAACATTGACCAGAAATATGAGTCTGTGAGCCAACTTCACAGATGGTGTAGTCAACTTTAACTCCATTTATTTCATTGTGATGTCCTTATTTAGTYCCCCGATTATTTCAGAATCAAGCAATATTTCAGAATCAAGTCTATGATTTCATCTTTTTCCTTGATGATCCTGAACCACTGTAGCCAGTGCTGTCCCATGGATTTGTACTCATAGTCTGGATTGCATTCAGGGYGCAGCTGGGAGCTGGTCCTGTTTCTCTGCAGATACATTTAGGCACAAACACTCCCCAAAGCTGTGTGTATCTTWTCAGGAGAAGTTACACAATGGAGAAGCTCAGGAGCAGATGTAGCTGAAGATCCAGCAGACAAAACTCTCAGCTCTCTTGTGTTTGCCTTCAGTCTGGCTGCAGACTGACCCCATGGACTGAACACCATGGCTGAGGCATGTGAGGAGGGCTCCCAATCCTTTAGCTGAGTTKGATCCAGAGGGAATCAGTTTGTGCACACTGAGTCTTGCTTTGGTATGCAGACCCAGGCACAGTGAATAGCAACTGCCAAGATTTAATTGCTGGCCTGAACCAAAATGCTATTGTAATGCTATTCTGTGAAATACATTCAAAATCACTCTGAGCCTGGAGAGCAGTTTGGACAATCTCACCTTTCARCMGTCTGGTTTCAAATCAGAATCTGCAGCCTAACTTCTATGTAKGAGGSGTAACCCATGACACAGTTCTGGAATTCCTTCCAAAGTGCTCCCATTATCTTCCCTCTTGTTTTTTTTGTTTTGCAATGTCCAGCCATGCCTCCCTTTAGAGAAGGAAAATGTACTGATTTGAGATCTTTCTTTTTTTTTTTTTCAATTCTGTCAAAAAAAGACTAAGGCATGAACATAATTTACTCCAAAAATCCAGTGCAGTGAAGGAAAGAAAAGCAACGAACTTTCCAATGACATAATAATGTTATGGAAGAAAAATTAGATAGAAGAGAAAGTAAGAATCAATCAGGGCGTCTTCACCTAAGATTTTACAATATAGAGAAATCAATGGAGTCCAGGATTTTTGTGTTTGTGATATTCAAGCTGCACTAACTGTTTACACAGACTGCTGAGATGAGTTTGTCAGAAAAGCTTAGCCAGTCATTGTCTTTGAATTAATTGCAGTGTTAATGAACAAGTCTTCACACATCTCATATGAACACTTTAGCCTAAAACATTCCAAACCTCTGGAAAGGCTTTACTTTGGTGCAGCCAATGAGCACTTTAATAAAACATTGCCTCATATGTCTTTGTTGAACCAGTTATGAGAGCTTTGGTGACTTAAGGAGCACAAGGTTGATGCAGAGAAGAGCTGGATTTTTAGCATAGATAAATGCTGTCAAGTTCTTGACTCAGGGCTTTTAGGTGAATAATATCTGAAAAACTTCCACTGGCAGCTCCAATGTTCCTCCTTGCAGGTTCTAGCATGACAGCACAACAGTTCCCCTCACCATTGAAGGGGGGTGCCCCATTTGAACGTACACTGCCAAATCAAGCCTACCATTCCAACAACTGTCAGACTGGATATTTTATCAACCCTTTGAAAAAACTCTGGGCAGTGCTGGTAGAAGAAAGTGAGCAAAGACAGTTCTTCAATTGCAGTAAAGTTTCCATGCATGCAACAAGCAAAACCACTCMGTTCTGTRGTAACAATAGATTTACAAATCTCATAACCTGTAAGGGAAAATTATTTCTATACAGTTGCTTGAAAAGYAATTTGAGTTGATATATCATTTGGCATCTCATGAAATCCTTTTCACCATTATATTATGTGAAAGCACAGTCCCATCAAATGTTATCTGCTTTTCCTTGGTCCCTGTAATGTACATCCTTCATGTTATCTTCATCATATATTACTTCTTTTTTTCCTTATACACAATATGTACAATATGTCTTTGTGTGTATGTATCCTATGCATTACATATCTACATCTACACACATGTGTAAAATTATATATCCAGAGAGAGAATCTGTGTGTGTCTGTGTTCAGACATTCTGTGTACGGAATGAATGGACCTCAAATTAATGTTTTATGGTGTGGTTGTTCTTTCTGGCACAAGGAATGATCACATAACGCATTTGCCAAGATGCTGTGGAATAATTTCATTGTGGGCTCTATGAAATGCTTCCCTGTATTAAACCCCTTTGTGAGTRTATTCTTACAAACCAAACAGGCTGAAAAACACTGTAAGTAAGACATGGCTTTCACATACTCTATTAATGTTACTCCTTGCTGTGACTTCATCCTTTTTTTAAATTTTGGTGATTTTTTGGTCTTTCTGTTCATGACTACATTATAGCCGCTTCCAACAAAATTTGAAGCAACTTTTGGACTTATTTCATACCCTTGGGAAGGTGAGACCCTGGCTGGATTCTCCAAGGGTTTTTTGCCTTCTATAATTTTCTGCAGCATCATCAGTCACAGATGAGTGAACCCTGCACTCCAYGGTGCCAGGCCTGCAGGCAGCTGTTAAGGATTTCTGCTGCTGTGACTACATGCAGAACTTTTCATCACCGGGCATCTTCCTGTCTGCAAATTGGTAACTTTTGGTTTCATTTCTCTACTTGAATTCTATTGCTTTGCATCAGGTTTGTTTTCTGGGAGTGCCACACTGGTTTATAATTCTCTCCTTGAGACATGAGCTCTGTCACAGCTGAGCACATGCAGCATCCCCTGTGGTGTGTGAGACATAGAATGGCCACTCCTGCTTTAGACTTAGCTAAAATAAATCCTCTGTCACTTTGTGCCTCTCTTCACTTTGTTTGCAGAGAAACAGCATCGAGAGGAAAACTGCAGACCATGACTGCAAACTACCATAAAACCTGTAATAAAGCAAAAAGCAAAATGAACTTAAATACTTCAGGTTTACATATGACCAAGCTGTAGGAGTCCACATCCATTATCTTTATAATTCTACCTGCTAATGAGTTCTGTGACTTGCTTCTGGACCAAAATGAGGCTTATCAATGTTAATGAACCTTTATCTCTTTTCCCTTAAATGGTTTGTGATCTGAGCCTTTGGGCTGGAGCAGAGTTGTTGAAACAGATGCTTTATAAAGAGCTGTTAGTCTTGTGCAGCCAAAGGTTTGACAACCTAAGGGGTTACTGAGACCATTTTCCTTTCCACATTTCACATTCCTTAGGCTTCTCCTTCAGAGAAAAGAATAGATATGATACCCATCCTAGTTTTCTCACAAACCTGTGAGACATTATGGAAAAATATTTATTTTACTACAGGTCAGAACAGGGCTTTTAATCTAAATGTTTTCTAGAAATTATTTTTACACTATTGCCTCTCAAGGCTGGGAAATGTATCAGTATATGAACATGAATGGTAGTTGACATAAAAGTGCCTGCATTTGTGTTTCTTAGACAAGCTACCTAATCAGTTTAAGGAGTTATTTATTCAAACACTTATTCAGAAGCTGAAAAAATTTCAGGCTTGGAGATGCATTATTCTATGAATTGAATTTAAAACTGCAGCTGACTTCACACTGAGAATAGGTCCTGGTTTAGAGAATGAGAGGAGGACTATACTTTTTCCTGACATTTTTGAGTGGATTAACATTGGGTACAAATAAAACTATTCTGTATCTCTGAACGCAGACATTTTTCAGAAGGACGAAAATGCATGCTGTTTAAATATTAGACATCCATGTCCAATGTTCCTTTTGTACATATTCTCCCAGTGTATTGGCATTACCCAGGTTTAAATTACTGTGTTTCTACTTGAGGAATCTGAAAACCATTATTTGCCAGTTTAGTTTGTTTTTTTTTTTAGCATTGATAGTTTTGTCACGTCATTCATTACAACCTTCTGCTTCTCTTTGGAAAGCATTACTCCACTGGAAAGGAGCAATAGGATTTCATGAGAGCAGCACGTTAGCCAAGACAATCGATTACAATTGTAATTTCTCACAGATGTTTTAACCCGGTGGGTTTAAATTGATATCCAAGTAAGTTCTGAGAGACTTCGCGGAACGGACGCGCATTGCCACTCCACGCAGGGCTGCCTTCCTGACAGGATTATCTGGGAGGAAGCACCATATGGCTTCAGCTCAGATGAGACAGCACCACTGYGTGCTAGATGAATTTCCCTAACAGCAAAACTATAATGCACCATGCTAAAGTGCATATGTGAGGGAACCAAGAGTGTTATAAACACAGGTGACAGCCTGGCAGGCTTTTCTGGAAGCATCACCTGTCCTCTCAAGATGATGCATGATGAGCAGATATTGGCTGTACATGTTCTTCATCCTTACTTAGTGCTTGGTGGTGTTTATGCTGCTCATGTGCTTGGGTACTTTGGTCATGCAATTAATAATGCTGCCAGTTTTGACCTCTAAAGACCTCTGCAGTAAATTACATTATTTTGGTCGCTCRACTCTAAATCTGTGGGAAATGCATGTATTATAGAGGAGGTTTCTTAAAAGCTGTGTTTCCCACTGGGCTGTCATAGCAGTTGACATATGGCCTCGTGTTATGYGTAAAAGTTAGCACTGCACAAAACTCATTCCAACTCACATGAAATCTATTAACAACTGGCTTAAATAAGAAATCTCACAAAGAAATTCAAGTASAGGCATTTTTCCTGGGGTCATGGAGAGATCTGGGTTTTGATAATGTTATTCAGTAAGTTGCTCGTGCCTTGACTTTTGCAAACTGGTGTCTTGGCACTTTTCACCAAAATATCCTGGTGTTTGATRTTTTGCTGAAATATCTGTGGAAAATTTTGTCCAAGTGGGTTATGATGCAATGCTTCCACTGGGGAAGTAAAGTTTAAGAGAAGGAAGAAAATGCGTTTCTTATATGAGACAACTTTTCTTTTTAAAATGCAAATACCAAGGTCACTGGAGGCAAGTTTAACACTTATTTCTTTTGAGCCTGGCTGGTGACACTTTTGCAATGGGATGGTAGTCCAGGTGATACATCCTTGCCTTTGCAAAAATAAGATTTTCTTGATGTATTATTGAAAATACGTTATTTCTTTAACCCAAGTGTTGGCTGTTGATTGATTTTGACTACTGATGTTTTTTCCCCTCTCACTTTTCAATGTACACTAGAAATGTTTGTTTCATTGTTGTTGTTGGGTTTTTKTTTTTTTTTAATCCTATATCAACTGTGATTTCTCAACTGCTAGGGCAACATTTTCCAGTAGATTGAACTTACAATTTTACAACTGGAGAGGAAAGCTGAGCCAGTACCCAGGCTGTCAACCACCCAGTCCCAACACAACACACTGTCAAACAACTCTAATTTATGCAACCTTTGTGAGGTATGATGGAAAAATATCACTCTGACACATCTGTTACCATCATTCTCCTTCWTCACTGATATCACCTGTGAAAACATAGTCCAGAACTTCATTGCTCTCACCTTCTGCACAGAACTGATGCTAATTCCATTTGCAGAGCAGGGAGAAATGGAGAAAAAAGTCCTAAAAGTAGTGAGACTGGGTGCTCTCCTGTTCTTTGCTGGGGTATTTCTTGGGAAAAATTGTGTCATTACCTAGCATGTTAAAGCAGAAGTATAACTTAGAGCTGTTAACAATAAGACACTGAAAATTAGGGTACTGAAGACCTGACCTTGTGAAACAGTTGTCCTACAGGTCTGGCCAAGTTCATCTCTTCTCTGCTGAACACCCTAATTTGGTCACGARACTTTTAAGCTTTCTTGTTCCCCTGCAGTCACTAAAGCAAAAGACCTCAGWGCTCTTCTGAACAGCTAAACCAAAAGAAGGCTTAAGCATTATGGAAAGAAAAGCAGATCTGGTAACACAGAAGAAAGTGTTTTATTCCCTTGGTGAATGCTGGCTATTCACCTCAAATGCTGCATAGTTTTCATGCTACCAGTTAAAAAACCAGCTGTAGAAAAACCTAAGTTCATTGGGGAATAAACAAAAGTCAGACAGAGTAAAGTAGAATTACAAGACAAAATTTAATAAAAATCCATACATGTTTGGGGTTTTTTTATCGTAGGGCTAAACTGACCTTGGTTTTCATTGCCATAGGATGAATGCACAGGGAGATATTGATGTAGGAGCAAGTATAAAAAGATACAGGCTTTTAGATGGCACACTGCTGTTTTCTGCTTATAGTAGCATAAATCCTATGAAGATCCTCTGGCTTCATTTTTGAAGAGATAAAAAAAAACGTATGCCGTCATTAAAAATACTTGACATACAGAAAACAAAAACAGATCATTGATTTGGCCCAGGAGATATTTGTGTTTTACTCTAGGCATTATTGTACTAATAATTYTAAAATCTTTGAAGTGTGTCATTCAGSTTRGATGAGCTATGTTTTAATTGCACARAATAATCTTARTAAGAATGYCTTGATCATCTTTTAWTATCAAAAATGAAGTMCAAATAATAATGACTTCGTGTATAGCACTGAAGCTTTGTGATAYAAGGATGTACATTTTCCTTTTCTTCTGGTTGTTCTAGTAGTTCTGTGTTAGTTGGAGGTCAGCACTAGCAGACACTAMATTTGAAATTGTGTCCTCAGTCCTGAAAAAAAAAATTAAACAATATTTTCTTTTTCATAAAAATAAGAGCACCAGTTCAACAGCACTGCCTGCCTCAGTACTTACAAGAAAAGAGCAGAACTGCCTGTCACAATAATTCCCACACAAACAGTGAGGAGCCAGACCTCTTCCTGTAGGTATACATTTTCATGGCCATCCTTTGTGAAATGTTTCATGCTCCAAGATAATACATCAGGCAAGCACAGTGACTAATAGCTGCACTTTTTTTGACATTTTTGGAATTATTTTGACTCATTTTGAAAGGTTCTATACAGTGCTCAATTTTAATGTTTTGGGTTTTCGTCACAGGTGKGGAGTTTTCTCATTTGGCTTTTCTTTTTCTAAGAATTTCTTTTTCTTATGCAGCTTCTTTCAATTAATTTCCAAAAAAGGTAAGCATTTGTATTAATATCTAAAGTGATGAGATGCCTTCAGTATTAATGCACTGATTGCCAGGACAAATGCAGAAATTGATTATGAGRTCTGTAAATTGAGAGATTGTATTAGTGGTACTCATTTCCTTTGGCTTATAGACTCGTGAAGATGAGTGAATTTCTCCAAGTAACGATACCTGCTTGCACTCTTGGGAAGTAACAGCCTCAGCAAACAAGTGGTCATGTAGGTGGAGTTCCCCTGGTCTTCCAAGCTGACAGAATTTTCTGCCTGATATTTGTTCATCCATACACTCATGGGGGAATGAAATATCTTTTAAATTATGCAGTTTTCTTGAGTATTGAAAGCACATAGAGGTTGTCTCAAACATTTACAACTAACATGTCTGGTAGTTGTTACAAAGAAACTCTGTAATCAGCCCTATTAGACCAAATATTGCCTAAGTAAATTGGTTAATTTRCAGCTATCACTGTGAGCAAAGTGGAATCATTTGTAAAGAGCTTAGATGGGCTGACCAAATAAGCTGTATAAAATAAATAACTGCACACATTTCTTTAATCTGTTTCCCCTTCCTGCTGTGCCCCTCTCTTTCCAATTCCTCAAGGTTCATTCCTTCATTTCTTTTTGCCTTACATTTATTTGTGGCTTTCTCCACCAGTCTCTATTTTCCTTTGCATCTCTCAGGTTTCCTCCAAGGACAGCCTTYCTATGTTTAACCATCATTTTTTTCAAGGCAAATGCTCTCAACATACACATCAAGAAACAGAAAAGCATAATTTACCACCACCCTCTCTGCAGGCTATATGAGTTCCATTTTCACATTGTCATTTATGTTTTAAAACCCCTCAGGTTCTCCCCCACTCAGCTCTGCTTCCTTTCAGGATCCCTGGTACARCAGAAGAATGTGATTATTCAAGGAACTGCAATTCAGGTTAAAAGTGGAGATAAGCACAGATTTCTGTTGAGGGCCAAGAAAATATAAAGTTGAGAAAATCAAAGCAGGGAGTCAGACTGAGGAGGCAAACACCAAGAAC
>CADDXX010000279.1:1024130-1143990 GCA_902810485.1 Alauda arvensis
AGTAAAAAGCAGCTGGTAAATAGARCTTGTCACATAGTCCAAAATAGTTTCCAATGAAGCATTTTTAAACTACAAAGGGTCAAAATATCTCATTTCTACACCATTGTYCCAAGCAGTACCACTATCTGTCTTTCTTTTTTATATATTCCTTCTTTTTATTCCTCTGCCCTATTTAGGTTTCCAGTCCTAGTCAAGGTGGAAAACATTCCTAACTGGGAAGCTGATGTGAACAGACATTCAGGGGACATGACTATGCAGGAGAAAAGAGCTGCAGCAGGTAGGAAAAACAAAGTGTAATACAATGCTAAAAAATGTCTTTTGTTCAGGATGTCCACACAGTTTAGAACACAATGAAATTGGTTTCACATGGCAATTTTATAGAAAAATCACCTGTAACTACCATTATGTTTTACAGTGGTTTTTCAGCGTTTTTTACTTTTGTGAGGGGGGGATTGCAATCTTCTTCTGACCATGGAAAAGTATTTCCATTCTACTCTTGTTCACTTTAAATACATTTCACTCTTCAGGCCTTTCACCAGCTCGGTAAAACGTTTCAGATCTGAACTCCATCACTCTGTTGACTGAACTTTGCAATTTAAAACTAATGTGCTGTTGCACTGTCTACAGGCACTCCTAATGGACAACTTTAACATTGTTTAGATGCCAGGTAATTTGTTRCAACCTGAATTTCCTCTTCTACTTAATGGCCGAAAGTTAAATGTTTGCCATCTAAACCAGTGGTCTGTTGAACATTGATCCATGTGAGAACAGTGAACCTGTGTCTTTGCAAATTTGTAAGTCATCTAAGAGGCAAAGCAAAGCTGACCTCGTAATGTCAAATCCCATTTAGAGCTGGTGAATAGGCTGGAAAGGAGGTACTTGATATCTTTTGAGCAGTATTAAAAATACACCACTGTGCAGAAGGATGAAAGCTTCAGTAAATTAATGTAGGGAGTCTGGCCTTTCCAAATAATTTAGAGTTGAATTTTGTATTTTRGGAGGAATGGGATGCAGTTAATAAGTGTTGTGACTTCAGTAAACAGTTTCTGAGCACACAGGCTTCCAGATAAGTGTTAGAGGCTGCACCTCTGCCCTTCTGTGTGCACCATTTTATTTYAAATTGTCTTTCCTGAAACCTCATTAGTAATTGCACTTTCTAACTTCACTCCAAAGTGGTAACTCACATCACTTAGCTAAAGCATCCATTTGAAGTTGAAATATATATCTTAACTGCATTTTACTAAAATATGAAGTTTTCATTTAGTACATATTTTACTTAAATTCTTCTTATTCACTGGCTGCAGGCCACAGAAGCACCTGGGCAGAGAGGCTGGGGCTGATGCCCCACTCAAGACCAGTGTTTCCATTTCCCTGCCAGGTGTCTGTGTTGTCCTCACTCGATAAATTCACTCTCCTGGATGTCAGCTATGAAACTTTTGGGGCTTCCAGACTTGCACCWTTAAGATCTGACTCACACAGCTTGCAATTTTCTGCATAATTTACTGGATAGGYATCCACTTTATTTGGCTAAACTAGCAGGCATTGTTGCTGTTTAACATTAATTTTTGCATAATGGGAATTTAATTTTTAAGGACTTTATTTTTAACAGAAAAGAAGCTTAATAACTGAAAATGAATGTTTAGATAGTAAAGCTTTTGCTTTGTAGGGCTTGCATAGGCTCTGAGCAAATGCAAGAAAGATCTTCATCCACTCTCTTTCCAGAGTGTCACTGCACTGTTTTAAGCACATATACACTGGCAACACCYAGGGCAGGATTTGAAATGGAAATCAAAAGTTCTTTTGAAGGGCAGTAGCAATTTATCAGAATTGTCAGAGACCAGTGAAGAGGATGGTTGCTGGATACAAAAACAAGATGTGACTCTGATGGTTGTGTGTGCTAATATATTTATGAATTTGGGCAGAAAGATGATCGGACACTTCATCTGTGCCTAATGCAATTTCATGCAGATTCTCACCAGTTGTGACCTCTCTGCATTCCTCCAGAATGTTATGCCTGAAATAGCTTGCCCTCTTCATCCCAGAATTTTTATTAGGCTTCTGCTGTGGCSAAAACCTACAAAATCTAACTATGCAGCCTGTGGAGTGCAGTGCTTTCTGGGGGATTTAAGTGGAGCCAAAAACCAGGCTCCAATTAGACAGCTTGCTACATTCTCAGCATGGAGAGGAGACAGCATGTAAACTACCCATATGCATTCATTATAATCTCCTCCCCTACTTTCCATTTTTCAGCGTGCCAACTCTCTCTCCCCAAAATGAATTCTCCTTAGCCCTAATCTTTGTGGCTAAGATTAGGAGGTTTTGCCCCCTGAAATTRAAAGGAGATGGGCACAGCCAAGAAAGGCTGATCTGTGGGGACCCAATCAGGCTGGTGTGTGTGGTTTTGTGTTGGTTTTTTTCTTTTGATTTTCTCTTTCACTGAGTCATTGGTGGTTAAGAGTGACAGTGGGGAACAATTAGTGCTCTCATAAAACTTAGACCTAGGGCTGAGGAGAGAGCAGGAAGCAATATATCTGTGGTGAGTAAGCCTCAAGAGCCATCATTTCCCTGTTTGTTTCAGTTCAGATGAGTGCCATCCTGTTGTTTGTTTTATAAACTGTTTAATAAACTGTAATGTTTATTAACAGTAATCCATTAAGATCATCTCCTTCGAGACCTTTCCTGTACAGTCAGTGCTCTGCACTTCAATGAGGAACCCAGCTTTATTTTCCTCTTGTTTCTTGTTTTGCACCGATTCAGAAACTTTAATGATTTTATCTGAACTTTTATACCATGCTGCATAGAGAAAGGGACTTTAAAGCTGTTTAGACAACCTCTGCCAGCTTCAGATGTGCTATACAGAAAAATAATGAAGTCTAAAATACGTGTATGTGAGCCCCATCGTTTGAAATTGTAACAGCTCAATTTCCTTGCTAGGATGTGGGAAAATTAGCTGTGCTATGTCATGTGGTGGATCGAGGTGGGAGGTAGCACAGGTGGTCATAACAACTGCAAAGGTTTTATTACAGAAGGCTCTGCTCATTTTTAATAAAATTGTCCTTGAAACCCAGCAAGCCAGAAATTAATAGGAAGCTTGCAATGACTTTTTTTTTTCCTCAGGAAAGCACTCTGAAAATTTCACATAGTGAAAATCACTTATCAGTGCATCTAAACCGAGTTTTATTTTAAAATACAGTTTTTAATTAAAGTTTGCAATTCTGAGCCTGCTGCTAGTACCTGATATCTTGCTGAAAGGTCACAGCACTGGTGGCATTAATGGCATGAGAACCTGATATGGGAGATTAAGAATGTTCAAATTGYGTTTCAGAGCAGGTTTATCATTAGGAGGGGCTGCAGCCCTTCCTGGCTGAGGGCAGGTTTAGTGATGGAAGTGAGGTGCTTGTTCTTTGGCATGGCTGTTGTCACAGGAACCAAGCCTTTTCCTAGGGTGGGTGTGAACAGGGAAGGGATAAATGCTTGGTCTCAGCTCCCTCCTTTGAGGAGGGTGTTGCTCCAGCAGCCCCAGCAGTGCTGTGCTGGACAGGGTGGTTATTTGGGAGGCAATCATGCCCTAAGCCCTGGAGCTAACAGGGGGGCAAAAATACCATCCCCCTGTCCAAGCCTTATGAGTTGTCCTTAGCAAGAGCAGGAGCTGCTTCATGTGGTTTGTGTCCTTCACTCTTCACAAAAAGACAAAAGGGACTTTGCCTGTGCTGCTGGAAAGCCTTGAACTGGACTGGTTCTGATGCCTTGGGAGGGCTGGCCTGGAACAGAGACTGGACAGAGCTAGAGAATAAAGCAGAGATTTATTGGAAGGGTCTAGGATACACCTTGGGCAGGACAAGAGCCTGACCAGAGCTACACCCAAGGTGGACTCAGAATGGTCACAAAATGGATCCCTGGTCATGAGGACTTACACTTTTATAAGTTTTGGTCCATTTGCATATTGGGGTTTAATTGTCCAATTACAGCTTCAGCCTGTGAGGTCTCATCTTTCTCATTTCTCCCTTCAGCCCACCCTTGTTTGTGCTTTTGGGTCTGACTGACTGTCCTTGGTCTTCAGCAGGGAAAGGATTTGTTTTGTCTCCCTACTCAGTGAAGAGAACTCACCAACACTTAATGTGAGGCTCAGAACTGCACCTGAGGCAGCACAGAATCTGAAAAACATGGAAGATAAAACTTAAGGCATCAGTTCCAGTTGTGTCTTGAGATGTAAACAGAAGATCCTTGAGCTGCTTTACTGCAGCTGACAGCCATACAGGGGGTSTGTGGGGCTTTGGGCACTTGCCAGAGGAGAGAGGAGAAGCAGATATCCTCAGAGTGGTGTTGCAGAGAGCTAAAGAGAAGCAAATTTAATTTGGGAGCTGTGAAAGGACCTCACAAAGTGAGGCAGAAGTGGATGTTTATTGCTGGGGGAGGGGGGGCTGGCATGGCTGTACTCTGAGCTCCAGAGGCAGCCCRGTGTCACACCTCCTGCCTCTGGAGCGGAGCCGAAGAAGTAAAGCAGAATAATGATGAACTTTGCACAGCAACTTTGGTGCTGCCTGAGCCAGCAACCTGAAGCTGCTGCTGTGCAGGGCAGGCAAARGACAAGGCTTGCAAATCCTGCAGTTTGGCATGGAGGAAGATGCTAAGGAGGCCTTAGAGCCAGTGTTCTCCAGCAGTAAGCACAAGACCAAGCCATTCACAAACAACCCCAAGGATAGATTGGGCACAGCCTTATTACTCTGGTCATAACTCTGAATTACTTTTACTTTAAAAATATATTGGTCTAGTGGAAGCTGAAATTAAGTGGAACATATTGCCACTGCCCTCGGGGATCTGGCACAGAACCACCACTGAAAGCAGAAGTGATCATTTGCAAACAGAACAGAAACCAGAGTCCTGAGAGTCAGAGGCACTCGCTGCAGAACATCTRCCAGATGAGCCATGCCACGAGCTGCAGCATCACATTATGTGTGTTGGGCTGTTGGGTTTTGTTGCTATTTTCTTTTAAAATTGCTGTTTGGTCTCCTATAAAGCCATGGATCTTTGCCAAAGGCAGTGCTGAGGATGAGGATCCAGATGAAGTAATTATGTCTAGCTCAGGGTCTCTGAGAGGATATATTTCCAAACGTGTGTTATCAATATGAAAGTGAGTTGGCAGTAGCAGATTTTTCTAAGTGGTACAAAGGTGGACAGAATGCTCCAGAAAATAATCAAATGAATAAAAGGGCACCTTTAAAAGGTTTTCATTAAGGAATGTGAAATCTGAGCCTTGGCTTCAGCCATATTGAGGAAATCACCATGCCAAAAAGACTACCTGTAATAGCTCAAAGTAGCTATAGAATGAGATTTTTAAAAATGGTTTCCCTCTTTACTTTTCTTGTATAGAGATGAAGCTGCTTGTTATAAACAATTATTCTTATTTTTGTAAAGTAATAAGATAAACCAAGGCAACTTTCTAATTTGGAATCTTGGGAACTGCAACACTTTCCAAAGAAGAAGCCCATGGAAATTGGTGGTGACAAGCAGAGGCCTTAGGTAGGTCACAGTGATATGGAAAAGGGACTTTTGTCATTGCAGTGAAATTCTTGCTCAGGCAGAAGAGGTCATGTCAGCATAAGGCAAAACGGGAGGGAAGCAAAGGTCTTTGTGCCCAAGACAGTTTTAYGTGGCAATAACCTCCTCTTGATGAGCTGGCTGAGCCTGGGGATGTGATTCATCTGGTGCTAATGAGCTTTCTGCTGCCTCCAAACACCTGAGACAACACRGGGTCTCTCAGAGCTTAGCTGACTACAGTTAAGAACTTGCTTTCTTSTGCTGGAGACTTTTTATTATGCTGACTGCTGTTAGGGCTGCGTTTGGTCGGGGAAGGTGGAGGAAGTGGAAAACTGTTATTCTAAGAAGATCTTTGTGCAGAGGTCTGTGTTAGAGGTTCAAGGCCAAGCAATAGATCTTAGAAACTGAATGAGTTTCTCAACACAGCTTTTGTGTTGCTCAGCAGCCAGGAAAACAAGCTAAGGATAATGGCTTTTGAGAAAAGTAAAGACTAAATAACTTTCGGTTTTCTCATTAAAATCTTCTCATTATTTAAAAAGATATTCGCCTAAGACAGCACAAGCTGCTGTTTTGTACTTCAGACTTCCTCTGAACTAGGGCCTCTGGAAAGTTTATACTGCTAAGCACACAGAAAGAGCAAAAAAATGGAAGGAACTGCTTGCTCAAGGTAACAAATCACACCCAGGAATTAAATCCAGGCTGCATTATTCCCTCACCCTACATGCAGCCTGAGGATGCTGATTTGGCCAGTACCAGGCTACTCTGCATTAGTGAGTGACACATAGTCTTTATATTTATGAGAAAATGTACAGTCACTGATAAGAGTCTGGATATGYCTTGTCCTTTTAACAACAAAGTTAACCAGTGGAGGAGGCTTTGCATGTAAATGAGGTTCTCTTCATGTTTCAAATCTAATCTAAGTGGAATTCAACTTTCTTCCAAAGGATATGCAAACTAGTTGGTCAAACATCCTTCAGCCTCTTAGTTTATCACCAGCCTGACGTCAGTCTGGAAATCCCAACTTTCTTAAGAGATGATAAATGTTATCTGCCAATCTCTTCCACTGAATAAACTCTGTTTGATCTGCATTAATCACACTTGGCAGAAGCTGTTYGAGCCTGCTAGCAGCAATCCTGGTGAACAGCTTGGTATCATCGCTTAATAATGAAGTGGAACAGTAGGAAAAAAAAAAAACATGAAGGAGCCTCCTTTTCATTGCCACCCCAAAGTTAATGAAACACACATTAAAATGTATGGTTTGAAATATTCAATAGATCTGAAACTGTCTTCTTGTAATCATATTATTKCTCTCAAGGGCAAAACATATCCCTTTCTTTTTCACTTTTCTGCTACAATGATATGTGTCAGAAGTGCACAGAAAGAGAAATACCAGGTACCTCTGTAATTTTGGAGACTTTTTATAATTTTAATAAATGAGCATTCTATGTTCTGAATTAATCTTCACAAATTTTGCCCAAGAATRTCAGAGTCGTTATCGCTTTCACTCCAGTAGGACCAAGCACAGTTCAGAGCTCAGCAAGTCCTCCTGACTCTTTCCTTAGTAAGGAGAGAGGGCCTGGGACATCACTTCTGGCCAGCAAACCTTATTTTGGGGTGGGCTTTCTGGATGTTAAGCAGTGACTGGAACACACGCTGAGAATTTCCACAAAAATGCTGTGYCTGGCTGCAGCTTCTCATCCAGAAAATGCTTCCAAACCTTTYCCAGTGACTTTGCTTGAGTGTGTGGCTGCACTAAACTCAGTGGGACTGCTGACATGAGGAAAGTCTAGCACAGAAATAAGGAATTGATRGAAACATCTATTAGAGTACTCAGGGAGAGTGAGAAATGTGCTCCTGGGGGGTTACATAGCACCTGCCTTGGTTTTGAATAAATGGGAAGAGGGAGTAATAAAGAGAGTAGAGAGGGAAGTGGAGTCACAGCACTGGAAAATGAGATGKAAGAATGGAAGAGAAAAGAACAGAGGAGACAAAGTGAAAACAGTGAAAATATTTAGTTTGCTTGTAGCTAGATGGGGAAAATAATGTTTTTAAGAAGGGAAAGATCTTCTCCAAAACTTCTCATGTGGTTTCTGGGTGTGCAGGGCCCACTCAGCAATGACTCACAATACTCTACTGAGGAATCTATCTTATAAAAAAGAATATTGGCAAAACTAGCATGATTGACAAAGGAAAAAACACCAATTAACTTTTTGCCCCTCAAAGAGATAGAAGATTTCTCCAGAGACAAAAATGTTTCCATGTTAGGAGTGTGCAGGGATGTAAGGATAACATGCCTGATCTTTACAAATGTTCATTCATCTCAGCTTAAGCCTTGAATTTTTGAAACTAAAAGACAACTTAAATAYAGGTTTTTTGAAGCATCCTCATAATTTTGTGGTCCTCTGGGCCTTTTCTTAAACTTTTATTTCAAAGTTTAAAAAGAAGGTCAAAGTTGCTTTAAAACATATTARTAAGTAAAAAAAGCATATTCCATCCTAATAGTCCAACAGATTCAGTGAATCCATCCTGTTAAAATATAAACTTCTTCCTCTAGCCTATCATATACACTACTGTTGAGGTTTTCTTTCTAATTAAAAACTGTAATTTGAGTCCTGAGAGACACACACCCTTATGAAATCATGGAACATTGTAGTTAAAGTCACAATGAACCTTCCTCTTTTTCTCAGGAATTTATTGCATTGCACAGAAGTGTGTTACAGAAGGGAAAGTCTTAGAATGAACAAAAAAAATTAAGAATTGAGGGCATAAACATACATTAGATGAGACATTAGCATGATGTGTGACATTCTTTCTGAAGCTTGTATATTCAGACAAGGGGATCAAGAAGGAATTAATGAAGCTATCACATTTTGGAAAGTATGTCTAAATACATCAGTTTAATGCTGGCCACAAAAGCTACTTTCATGCTTAAAACAAATAAACAAGTTAATTGCTGAAATTTCCCTTGGATACTTCAACTTTCCCATTAGACAACTGGAAGTCTRTGAAAATATTTAATTAATTACAAGTGGCCAAAATATTGCCTATTACTGGTAACAAGTGTTTTCTTTCTTGCAGACTCCTAAACTAATGCCTCATTAATTTACAGGGATTTTCTATATATTCATCTCCCTGGAAATTCACTTTTGGCTGTGCCCACAAATAAGTTACATTTTTAATTCTATTTCATTAAAGAATTGCAATATCCATATGGCAATATATATGCAATGCATATGATACTAATTCAAATTACTCTCCCCTCTCTAAGAAACTGTCAGTTTAATGAGACATCACAAATAAAGTTCAATCTGAAAAAAAAAATCTCTCACTTATAATTGCTCAAAGCATGCATTCTCTCTCCAAGCTTCATTTTCACTGCATGTGTAATGTTTTTAAAGTGGTGTTGAATGCAATGCTTTTTACTCTGAACACTCCTCACTTCCTGGCTCGATTTTCCTTCTTGATATAAGAGGGAAAAGCTGAAATTGCTTCTAGACATGTAGGGAAAGCACTAGAATACAGATTAAATTCCTTACAAGGTTTTGATAAGTCAGGAGTCCACTATGTCAGAAGCAGTTAGGCTAATCAATAACAGGGCAATGTTAATTAATTCATGTGCTTGTACTGGGGCATCCTTTTACAAACTTTTGTATAAATATATATGTATAAAAATATATGAAGTGACTAAGGCAACATTCTTTTTTCTCTGTTATTAAAGGAACATTTTCTAAGGCCTCTGCTGAGAACTGAATCTGACCACACAAAACAGGAAGACTATACTAAAAGGAAAGAATGTATATGATGAGAAAGAAATGCATGAAAGAAGACCTATCAAAAAAGTATGGACCCAAAATAAGGGCTGGTATGGAAACAACAATTATGGGTAAAATTTTCAAAAGCATTTTACTCCCAGGTTCCGAAATGGTAGACTACACTGAATTGAATTTTACATCCATCTCCTGGAATATTTACTTTCAGACACATTTTAAACCCAGGAGTGTGCAAACATCTATTGCCCAAGTGCATTTTTGTTAGGAACTTTTGTATCTAAATGTAGATGGTGAGACAAAGAATAATTTATAATGGCATGATATGTACATATGGGTGACCACAGTGCCTCAAATTTTTTTCTTCTTTTGATGCTTTTTGGTGGTTTGTGTAAAAGGCAAGGTTCCTGAAATTTCAGTTCTCTTAAAACAACTCTATGATTGGAAAAGGATAATTTATGGGGAGCAGTGCCATTTTGGAARCATGCAGCTTTTAGTATCAATCTGAATTTTTCACATAAAGGGTAAAAATTGTATTGAGCAATATGGAACACAGAAGACCTTTTCAAAGGTTAATGTAAATAGCAGGAAACCATTTAGACCATTCTTTTTTATTATTATTTTGTTTATTAAGATTAAAGGAGTTATTGCTGTTCTGAAGCGAAACTTCAGTACCCTGGGGAAGGAAAAAAACTTTGCTTAGGAATTCAGGTACTGCTTACAGACACGTGCTCTGTGGTGTAAAATATCTGAGGATTCYGCTACACAGGATGCTTAAAAACTTGGAAGATGATTGGCAAGTTGGAAAMCTTTCCTTGCTTCAACATGGGTTTTATTAGCCATGTATTTACACCTTAGAGAAATGGTCATTATTTATTAATAAATTCACTTAGGAAATCAAAATTAAAATGTTAAGTACTCTGCTGTCTTTCTTTCAAAACCTCTTGTCACTGCAGGATAGCCATGACTGTGAAGGACCTGGAGATTAGGAAGCTAGATCTCAGGGTCATGAACAATGAATGCATGTGCATGCTGACTAACTGGGCTTAATCAAAATGTTATAAATATCATTGGCAAGGAGATGTAAAAGTGGTGGAAACACTCTTCCAAAGGTGGCTCAACAGGATTTCTGGTAAGCACATTTTTTGGCTTCATTTTCTGCTGCAATCTTTGGTGTGGACAACCAAATCATTCCCCAAACTTTAACTCTATGACTACAGGCAGCTGGAATGCTGAGGTAAATGTATTTATCTCTCCAAGGGAAGAAACCAGTCATTGCCCATGGGAGCTTTAGGGCTACCAGAGCTGAACTTTCTGAATTTTCCTCCTATTTGGACTCCACTCTTTGGGTAACCGGCCAGGTCTCTCTCCTCACCTCTTTTTCTCAAGTCTCAAATTTGCTGTTGGTGTTCTCTTGTGCTTGTTAAAACCCTGTCACGCCTGGTGAACATGATTGTGTTTTTACTGTAAATTTAGCCAGAACTTCTGACAGAGCTTGAAGTGTAAACAATTAAACAAACAAACAAACAAGTCTGGTCAGAGTGATGGCAGATTGGTGCTTGTCTTCCAGGTAGCTGACAGTGTCTCAGTTCTTTCCAAATAAATGCATGCTTTCTCTGAGCAAAACCACATTAGAGTGGATAAAATGACATGAGAACCTTTAAAAAAGCTAAGCACAGCATAAAATGCAGTGTCACTTAAAAATCCCAATTAAAAGCTAAAAAGAAGCAGACKTAGGATACTTGAGGTATTGGATGACACAGGATGCAGATAAAACTAACAAAGCATCACCTGACTTGTGGAACAGAAAAGAAACCTTGTTTGAACATAAACAAATGAATCTGACAGGATTATTTTTGGCCTGTTTTTAGAGAAACAGAAATGCAGACACCTGACTACAACAAATGCATTCAGAAGCAATGGTTAGAATCACTACTCTTAGAAACAACTGTAATTTTTTCTCAATATGAGATATCATGACAAGCACCCAGGAGCAATATTTTCTTTTCTTTGACATATGGGAAATTTTTAACTTTTATTTTAACACTGAGAGTTATATTATAGAATCTAGAATTTGGAAGGACATGGATCTAAACAAGTCCAGTTTTAATATTTCTTTTAATACAAGTAGCCAAAATTCTTTTACTTCTTGTTTTAAYCCTCACATATGGTCAAGAGTCTTCCTTGTACCTTTATTAATTAGGAAAAAGAAAAGCATCAGACTGTGAATGTGTCAAGAGTTCTGATGGTGATACAGGGGTGTGCCTTGGCAGTGTCATATTTTTGTAAAAATGCTTGCCAAAAAGATGTGATAATATTGTCACATCACATCTCTCAGTCAACACAGATTCTATTGCCTTTGAGAACCTTGGCTGCTGTTTCTTCAGGGGCTTGATTTTGGTGTTTCTAGGCCTAGGAGCTCACACAGCAGATCTTCCTCTGCTTTTGCTCATGAGATTTTCAAACACTCACCACTTTTCTGGAGATAAACTAGGCAGATGTATGTAAGCTCATTTGATTATTTGTTATGACAAGGTTAATTTGATTAYTATGACTTTGAGGTTCTGAGCTCCAGCTCTGTCATCATTTACCTTGCCAGGTGATGCTTTTCTCCCAATTTCAAAAATAGAACCAGTCCAGAGTTAACTGTATGTTTGACTTCCCACAGTGTTTATTCCAAGGTATCCCCCTTAGGCATCTGACCACCAGCAATCTCCTTATCCCTCTGGTCTTCATCCCTTNCTTTCCTTGCTTCAACATGGGTTTTATTAGCCATGTATTTACACCTTAGAGAAATGGTCATTATTTATTAATAAATTCACTTAGGAAATCAAAATTAAAATGTTAAGTACTCTGCTGTCTTTCTTTCAAAACCTCTTGTCACTGCAGGATAGCCATGACTGTGAAGGACCTGGAGATTAGGAAGCTAGATCTCAGGGTCATGAACAATGAATGCATGTGCATTGTGACTAAATGGACTTAATCAAGATATTATAAATATCATTGGCAAGGAGATGTAAAAGTGGTGGAAACACTCTTCCAAAGGTGGCTCAACAGGATTTCTGGTAAGCACATTTTTTGGCTTAGTTTTTTGATGTAATCTTTGGTGTGGACAACCAAATCATTCCCCAAACTTTATGACTACAGGCTGCTGGAATGCTGAGATAAATGTATTTATCTCTGCAAGGGAAGAAACCAGTCATTGCCCATGGGAGCTTTAGGGCTACCAGAGCTGAACTTTCTGAATTTTCTGAATTTTCCTCCTGTTTGGACTCCACTCTCTGGGTAACCGGCCAGGTCTCTCTCCTCACCTCTTTTTCTCAAGTCTCAAATTTGCTGTTGGTGTTCTCTTGTGCTTGTTAAAACCCTGTCACGCCTGGTGAACATGATTGTGTTTTTACTGTAAATTTAGCCAGAACTTCTGACAGAGCTTGAAGTGTAAACAATTAAACAAACAAACAAACAAGTCTGGTCAGAGTGATGGCAGATTGGTGCTTGTCTTCCAGGTAGCTGACAGTGTCTCAGTTCTTTCCAAATAAATGCATGCTTTCTCTGAGCAAAACCACATTAGAGTGGATAAAATGACATGAGAACCTTTAAAAAAGCTAAGCACAGCATAAAATGCAGTGTCACTTAAAAATCCCAATTAAAAGCTAAAAAGAAGCAGACGTAGGATACTTGAGGTATTGGATGACACATGATGCAGATAAAACTAACAAAGCATCACCTGACTTGTGGAACAGAAAAGAAACCTTGTTTGAACATAAACAAATGAATCTGACGGGATTATTTTTGGCCTGTTTTTAGAGAAACAGAAATGCAGACACCTGACTACAACAAATGCATTCAGAAGCAATGGTTAGAATCACTACTCTTAGAAACAACTGTAATTTTTTCTCAATATGAGATATCATGACAAGCACCCAGGAGCAATATTTCCTTTTCTTTGACATATGGGAAATTTTTAACTTTTATTTTAACACTGAGAGTTATATTATAGAATCTAGAATTTGGAAGGACATGGATCTGAACAAGTCCAGTTTTAATATTTCTTTTAATACAAGTAGCCAAAATTCTTTTACTTCTTGTTTTAACCCTCACATATGGTCAAGAGTCTTCCTTGTACCTTTATTAATTAGGAAAAAGAAAAGCATCAGACTGTGAATGTGTCAAGAGTTCTGATGGTGATACAGGGGTGTGCCTTGGCAGTGTCATATTTTTGTAAAAATGCTTGCCAAAAAGATGTGATAATATTGTCACATCACATCTCTCAGTCAACACAGATTCTATTGCCTTTGAGAACCTTGGCTGCTGTTTCTTCAGGGGCTTGATTTTGGTGTTTCTAGGCCTAGGAGCTCACACAGCAGATCTTCCTCTGCTTTTGCTCATGAGATTTTCAAACACTCACCACTTTTCTGGAGATAAACTAGGCAGATGTATGTAAGCTCATTTGATTATTTGTTATGACAAGGTTAATTTGATTATTATGACTTTGAGGTTCTGAGCTCCAGCTCTGTCATCATTTACCTTGCCAGGTGATGCTTTTCTCCCAATTTCAAAAATAGAACCAGTMCAGAGTTAACTGTATGTTTGACTTCCCACAGTGTTTATTCCAAGGTATCCCCCTTAGGCATCTGACCACCAGCAATCTCCTTATCCCTGTGGCCTTCATCCCTTGCTGTGAAGATGGGTTTATGAATTAAGCTCCTTGCCATAATCAGCTTAACAACTCTGAATTTAAGTTACTGTTTGCAGTTGCTGTTGTCTCTCAGGGCTGACAGAGTTAATGGCAGCCCTCATAAAACCCATCAGTGTTTTTCCTGTAGACAAAATAACTGCAAGGAAAAAAAAACAGTGAAGCCAAAAACAAGATGATTAAACAAGCATCTTTAAACAAGGCATGATACATAGCAGGTAATAGCTGTGAAACAATTAGACCRTGTTTGACAAAAATGCATTCCTGCTTTGTCTTCAGATGCATGTCCTGCTGTGAGCTCGTRGCTAATTGTTTAAAATATTTCCTTCTAGCCTCTTCCTTTATTTTATTTTTATTSCTTCTACATTCATGACCTGTAACAACTACTGCTTCACACTRGTGCAAGCAGTCAAGTCTGAACAARTGGCAGACAGACCCATTCCTTGTATCCTTGTCCTTCAAGTCCTTCTCCTATAGCAATGGACATAGGGAAGTTTCATCTTTAACTGAATATGTGGCAAAGAGAACCAAATTTTCCATGATGTAATTGCACCTGAACTTCTTAATAGAGACAATGAAAGGAGGATGCATTTGTTATTGTCTGGGGAAGGAAAGCTAAAAGCTCT
Organism: Alauda arvensis; assembly: GCA_902810485.1. NCBI lineage: Eukaryota > Metazoa > Chordata > Aves > Passeriformes > Alaudidae > Alauda > Alauda arvensis. The sequence goes on from CADDXX010000279.1 coordinate 1,038,758, forward strand.
GCCATCTGGGGATTTTATGGAGCACCCCTTGGAAATATTCTCAAATGAAAGTGAGCAGCCTGATCCATGTGTTGGCAAAGGAGGGAACGATTTGAATTAAATTTGCTGCTCTGGGTCCTRAGACAGTATTGGTCATCATAACCTTGGAGGTGAAAGAGGTGTAATTGCTTTCCTGCAATTATAGGTGGAGTTCATGTAGGAATAATTCCTAAAAAGACAAGGGAAGTATCCACCAACAGCCAACTATTGCGAGCCAAATTATCTGCCCACAGAAATAGATACAACCCCATTGACACTAGAGGAGTTTTATTCACTTACAATAACAGAGATCTGCCTTCTTACTRAGGTTTTTTGTTGTACACATTCTGCCCCAGGGTCACTCTGTAATTACTATAGAAAATAGTGTACTTACTTGATAACTTCTTCAAGCAGAAAAGCAATTAGCCTGCCAAGAGCCTTGATGCTCCTAAGAAGGTACTGGAGTTTTGGAGGCTGGAGGTTTTAGCAGAAATAAGTGGAAGGGAAAGGAAAGAAGAGGTCTGGCTAGGGAGATGGAGATGGCCACTTCAGGAATTACAGYTCCCAACAAAAACTCAAAGCTTTGATGCAATACCAAACTCAAAAAACACTTTGCTGCCAGCTAATGGCACAGGACCATTGCAATAGTGAGAAAACCAGCTGGAGATTCTGCCTGAACAATTTCGTCAGGCTATTCTAGGCTGGTGAGCAGTTGCCACATTCCACAAGATCAGTTGTCCCATCTTTTTTGATCTAAAATATTATTGGTGCAAAAAGGAAAGAGATCCTTCAGTACAGAAGTGTTATGCACCTCATGAATATCATTGCCAATGTGTAAAATGCTGCTTGGCCAGTGCTTCAGCCAAAGTTTACTGGATCAGGATGGTGCTGGTGAGATCTCAGGGCATTGAGCACAAAGGCAGATATGGAAATGTTAGTGGGTATCTCAGATTGTTGCAGTATTGTTRTCAAAATAGCACAAAGTGTTATTATTTTGTCATGGAAATCAAGACAATTTCTCTCAAACAGAAAATAGATGCAACACATGATGGACTGTGCAACATCTGAAAAAACTGCTTAGGTGGTTGGGAATTGAAGAATAAATTAAAGTGCAGCAACCCTAAAGAATAATAACCATTTTTTGACTCTATTAGAGGGGAAAATGATTTTGCAAAGTGTGATTTACCTGGTTCCATAGAGCAGGCTGTATTGCAAGCCTCTGTTGCATTTTCTCTTCTCTTTATAACTCTCAAAAAACAATTTYGAATCAATATGATGTGGAATATTGGAATGTCAGTATCTATTGAAAATGAACTGTTTTATGCTGATCTGATCTAATTAAAATCAATGCAGATATCCTTAGAAAAATGTTTCCTTTTGGGGATGAAGCCAYATAGGGTTATTGAGTAAATAAAATGCTCCCAAATTTCTGCTTTTTTTAGAGAAAATGTTTGTGTGATTGAATCTCTGTTTATCGATAGATAGCTAATGTTCTTTTTTATTCCATGCAAACTAGATTAAAAATGAAGAGACTCATAATTCACAGGAAAATTTATTTTAAGAGATGGGATTACATGTATATAAATAGGTAAAATAAATTTTTTCAGACTGCACATTACTGACATCAGTTGAAACAAATAGAATGTYAAGTCCACATATATCTAAAAGCTTTGTTTTTAGATGCAGGAGAAATATTAAGATTATATTTCCCTACCTACTTTCAAAAARTGAAAACAAAACACTAGCCACTTAATAATACAAACTCATTTTAAAATCCCCATGAAGTTCCTAGAAGGCTCTGGTTTGAGTTTTGTAAGCAGCTGTAAATCCAAAAGAAAGCAAATCTGTGCAATACAATGCCTCTGAGGAGACAAGGAACACAGACTAGAGCTAAGAAAAAGGAGGCTTAATTTTTTTTTCATACTAGAATGCACATTATCTAAGTTCATAACTTCTTGAAATCTTCACTTTTTAAGGTAAAAAAGAAGGGAGGGAGTGGGAAACAGTAGCAAGTTTATCTTTTTAAGGGAAGCTTTTAAAGTTAGCTTTAACTTTAATTTTAAAAGGAGAAATATTCTTTCTGTGTTCAAGAAAGTGAACTCTGGTTAAATTTAAGTGGCCATCAARCTCTGTGGTGACAATAACCCCAGCAAGAGCAGCTTCAAGACAGAATTCACTTCATGCATCATCTCAGAGGATGTATGACAGCAGGAGTTCTCACTACTCCTCAGGGACTGCAGCTGCTGGGAGGCTTCCTAAGGGAGCAAGAGAAACAGGAGTACAAGAAATGCAGAATGTCTCATRAGCACCAATGATTTGATCCTTTCCTATTTCCTAGCTTTTGTTGGGACAGAATCCCACAGATTCATGTGCAGGGATCCTACAGATCTCACTTAGAAGAGTGAAATCTCCAAGGTAAGGAAAACACAGRTAAAGTTTTATAATAGACACATATTTCTGAGCATGTATCACTCTTCAGGGATATTAGATGTAAGAACAAATGTAATGAACTAGTTAAGTTCAAKTGTAAGCCTGTCACTGCTGCAAGCTGGGAGCAAGATTTGTAGCCAGCAGAGTTCAGCCTGCAAGTATTTGACATCCATATGCAATGTCAAATAATTTTCTAGGGCCAGATAGTCACGAATAAAAGTTCATAGATTAMTTCCACAGTTTTCTCTGCTACATATTTTAATGAGTTCTCTCACTTAGATAGAGATTTACATAAGGCAGCCTGTTAAAAATTAAATTGAGATGCTTCCACTATAAATCTGAACATGCTGTAACAGCAAACTCTACTAGGACAAAGTAAACTTTTAGAGATTTTTTTTTAACAACACTGAATTTTTGGATTGGCTTTGGAATGCAATTTAATGACAGTTTTTTGATCTTGTAAAGGTTCTTCAGATACCTCGAAGAAAACATTGTTTTCATTCCACACTCAGCTGTAATGACTTGTACAAGTGTTTGTCCCACAGATTGCCCTCAGCCCCTTCACTCCAGTACAAAACCTTTGGTGGTGAAGCTTGTMCAAGGCAGGCTGTGGACATTCACAGGCAAAAACAGTCTTAATGCAATTAAGTCAKCTAATTGTGAGAGCACAACTTGGAGCAATGCTCATCCTGTCACTACAGAAAACTCTACCCAAGAGGAAAATGTCATGGGATTGATTATCAGAGGTGACTCTTGACACAAAGTGTTTTGCCTACTTTCMTTATTTCCAGCTGTGGAAGTTTCACAAMCTCACACTCTTGTAATTCATTGTGCTTGCTTTGATGCATCCCCTGCTTTTGATTGTATTTACAGCAGCTTTTCTTCTCTCATTCCACATGCACTCCCAAATTACCCATCCTGGCAGCTGTTTGCAATGAGCCAGCATCACAGTTTTAATGAGCTGGTTTGTGGATTTTTATTTTTTTTTCTCTGAAGACATATCAGGCATTGCAGACCTCTAATTAGTGGTACTTATAGTTAAAGTTCAATAGCCAAGTCTTTTGAGGCATTAAGAGATTATATTCCTTAATAGCTCTGAAATTAATGAAAACCATCATTTTTGCTTCTCATTTCTCAGCTTTACTGATATCAGGATATAATTTGGTGCTGTGGAATGTGTGCATTGTGTCTTCAAGAGGCTATACTGGTGCACTGGCATGTCACCAGAACAGGGAGAAAGCTCTTGTCTATCAAAGAACAATGAAACCCCAAAAAACTGAGTGAATCAAAATGAGTGTGTGTGTGTGTTTGTTTCTGTCAGAGAGAACTTCTACTTTTTTATCCTTGGCTATGATCTTGCAATAGATCAAGTTGTCCCTTCTCTTTCATTTGACTGACAGCAGAGCCAACACTTGCTGAAACTTTTTTTTCATTCCTCACRTTTCCTTTCACCTTTTTTCTTAACTTCATTTTTCTCTCTTCCTCTCCAGAGATCCATCACAGCARCATGCAGCTCCCAAGTGTAATCTTTGATTTGTTTGGCAGTGTATGTCTAAATCAAAGAGAAGGGGCAGAAAGTATCCTGACTGATGTGAAACTTTATAATGATTTTCTTCCATAATCCCTCACAGAGTGTCATTCAAGGAAAAGCTAAATAATTACTTTAAAACAAGACCTCAGAGTTTCATGATGATGTTCTGCATGTCAAAAGCTCTTTCTGTATCTCAGTTGCAATAAATAGTCTATCTTGTCAAACAGTCAGTCAATTAAAGAAAAAACAAACAACCAAACAACTCAAAGTCCAAAACAAGAAGGAGCCAAAAACTTGAAATATTCCCTAACAAATCAGTGATCCCAGCTAGTTGGAGGAGCCATAAAAATTGATCCCAGATACCCCAAACATTCCTTTCTGTGATTAATGTGTTAGAGCAAAAATCAATGGAGACTGCCTTGAGTTACTTTCCCATCAAATTAAGGATATTGAGTTGTCAATACACCTCAGGCTTTACAGATCTTATCAGCTGTAGCTAAAATCTGCAGTGTAAGAGCATTTTTTTCCACTGTAGCGTTCAATTGAAGAGCAATTTCAAGTGTTTGTTGTCAACATCAAAAACATTCTGCARATTTAGACTCATTTTTTAATGGAGTTGCTTGTGTTCTCTAATTATGAAGTATATTTATCTTTAAGGTTGGCAATTCTAGTTCCAGCACATCTCTGTACTAGATATATCACCTTGCTTACCCTGTTGCAGCATATTTTGGCTCATTTAAAGAAGAACCCCTCAGTCCCTGAGTGCAGACCTCCCAGGTTTTAAGCCAGTGCAAAGGAAACATCCCAGTGCATCTKCAAGAGCCACASTCYTGTGATAGATTTGCAGCAGAAGATGTCAGCATGTGCATTTCTTCAAAGGTGAATTAATATTTTCTCTCTCTCTCTAATTCTTCACAATATTTTTATATGCTTTTGGCTTTGGTCATGTATCCTGCTGGACACCCTCAAGTGCAGTATGAGAAGAATTCTTGCAAGCTGCAGCCTGAGCCATAAATCCCCAAATGTCCATTTCAGTCTGGAGACCCCCCTTGGCACCCAAACTTTTATCTTCTAAGCTGTTGGAGTTCTGTGAATGCCCAGCAGCACAGCCATCATGCCTCAGCTAATGGCAGCAATTTCATGCCCTAAGACCATTTTCTATGCTTTSAGAAGTTTGTTCTGCTGGGCAAATCCAGTGCATTGCCTTTGCAATTACAGCAGGGATGGGCACTTCCAAACTGCAACCAGAGRAAATTATATCAGTCTCTGATTTTTGAACAACTTAATAATTCATCTCCCATCTGGGAAGCAAAAGACTTCCTTTCTTAAATATCACCTTATATTGCTTTCCGACCAGATAATCATCCTCATTAATAATTAAAATGACAGTTGTCTTCATTTCCCCTTCCTTGTCTGTTTGGCCCTCTGAATCTTGGATATTTTTGTAGTATGGTGACAACAAAGTGTTTCTTTGCCTCAGACTAGTGAACATCTGCCTGCACAGAACATCACACAGGAAGGGCAAAACTACGAACTTAAACTACTTCTGACCAAGGAAGATCAAGAACTGTACTTCTGTTCTCAGGTAATTTTATCTTGGCATAATTGTGGGGTAGCCATCATAATTATGCTATTATATTATATTATATATATTATATTATTACAGCCATCATTGTTACCCTACTGTGCTAAAACCCAGCCATCCTCCTCAAAAACTCACTTTGTGTCCACACACAGGAATGCATTTCCTAYACAGATTATACAGACTATAGCCCTGAGCCAACATTTGAAATGCACATTTCTTTTGGGAGCACTTGTGCTGTTTGGGGTGTTGTGAATCTCACAGTTAATTGGAAGAATTGTTGACTTTGTTCACTTAAGAGAGAATTTTGGCCCTAAGCTGAATTTATGGACACGGGATTTGGCACTAGATTGCTCTGGCCTTTTGTTTGCACACATCCACTGTAAATGCAATGAGAAACCCAGATTCCTGAACTATGGACATGGCTATCATATCTGCCWGACTTGATTGTGCTGTATTAAATAATGATGCAAACATGAAAAAACAGCCATAGAGACAATGGTGAAAGACCTCAAAGTACCAAAGGAATGAGAGTTAATTTCATTCTCTTTTCTATTAGAATATTCTGGAGTACTTTATGAAATCATTAAAATACTTGCTTATTTTATGCCCACATACCATTTAAAATTATGCAAAACCATAATTATTGGTTATTAATTTTTTTCATGGTGKATRTATTTGAGCTAGAYTCTGCTGTTATTACTAATTCAGCTGGTGTRTAAAATCATRCAAGAMTGCATAAAAATAGAATCCAGCTTGYTGTAATGCTTTTTCTATTCAAATCATCCCAAAGTGTTATAAGAATATGTTGTTAGGTGTCATTAAAGACCTTCCATTAACTAGGAAAAGCTGTTTGATGGCTTCACAGATAATTGAGAAGAAGTTTCTTAACATAAGGCTAAAAAGAAAAAGTGCTCTCAAACAAATTTATCCTGCAGAGAAAAAGCTGGGGAGAGAACTGACTTTTGTCCTCTCTTGGTCAATAGATGCTATTAAATCTCTAAAATCATATTAAGCAATATTTTAGGGAACTGACTTTAATCCACAAGGGGAATAAAAAAGAATGCAGGCAGATATTTATTCTGAAATTTCATCCTGTTGCAACTGTATTTCAGAGGCTGATGACACACCATGAGCATGTTATTATTCACTTTGGTCAGACAGCAAGGGTTAAGATAGGAATATCATCCCAGGCATTAGCCATTAATCTGGGTATCTCATTGCTTCACTGAGGTTTAGGTTACACAGATAATAACTCCAGGCCATATTCTGACACCTTTATTCATGCTGAATGGCATCTGAGGCAGCATYAGGTCCCACAGAAATTCAGAGGGTTATTTACAGGGAAATGCATGAGTCRATGTGGGAGAATATTGTCCTTTGGCAACATCTGCAGATGGGATTGTGCTGTAAAACATTGMTGCACCAGCCAGAGCAGGGTGTCATAATGGCTTTGTACACAAGTCTGAAACAGATATTCTGAGATAGTGGCTCCTGATAATGTCATTTTTCTCTCTCTTTCAACGYGTGATTCCTTGCCACAGAGGTGTAATGACAGTGCAACAGTAACATTTTATCAAAGAATGACAGTCAAACCATGGATAGGAGTTATCAAAGTTATAACACTGAGACATGTTTGAGACTCAAAGTCAGGAAGAAATTCACTGTTTTGATCTTAAAAACAGTTTTATTTTAACTGCTTTGTGAGTCTGTGTGTTCTTTTCAGAGTTGTATGGTTTTATTGCTATATTCTGCAAAAAAAAAYCACAGACAATTCTTTTAAAACCTACTTTAAACTTCTTTTGGAAATAAATTAGACTCTTTTGGAGTCATTTCAGTCTACTTGAGTCTGTGAGATAGTCATAATATTGGAAAATATTATTGTAAGGCTCCTAACTGTAATATTTGCAAACTGTGAGTCCCATTTTAATAACCTCAAAGAACTACACTTACAAGAAACTGGCTTTTGGGGAAATTAAAATAGCAGAAAAAAGAAATGGCAAAAATTAGCTATGGAAAACCTGCATTTCAAGAGACAACAGAAGAAACATTTTATTTGATTTAGTCAGATATCCAGTTTCAGCAGGATGATATGAGTTTGTGTAATCAAAAATCCCTCACATCAACAGCTAATAGTAAAATTGTTATTGTGTCCTTACTGATAGCACAACAATGAGTGCATGCCAAGGTTAGTCCCAACATTGTCACAGGACAAAGAGCTTGTAYTGCTTGTAGAAGCTGGGAAAACCTTTCTGGAGCCTTTCCAAAGTTTTTGACCCAAGGGGCAAGACCTCTTGCCTGAGAGTGTTGAGCCCTGTTAAGATGTGTGGGGTCCTGATGAGAACTCCCTGGACAGAAGTTCACTGCCCAAAAAGTGAGGTATTTGAACTGCCCCCAGCTCCTTTTCAGGAGGTCCCAGTTCCTGTGTCTGGAGTAAAGATGGGTTCATGCTTTGAGGAGGGGTACAGTGGGCATGAGGATTTATCAAGTGTGCTGAGGAGAGTCATCAGGCACTGCAACACTCCACAGGACAGCTCCCTYCCACTCAGACAAGAAAGTTTGGGTTTTGATAAGGTGTTTCAGGAGCACTGCTTTTTCCCATGCTGAGAACTTCTGCCCCACTCAGTTTATCACTCATGGATAAAACTGATGTGGCCAAAAAATGTGATCTCATTCACACTTTCCTCCACCAGACAGTTCACCCAGCAGAATTTTTCATGATTCACCTCCCTGGTTTTCTCATTCTCATTATCTGAGAATTAGGGGAAACTGTTGGATGATCCTCAGAATGTTTATGTGCTCCTTGGCTGTGCTGATGTCCTGCTGCCAGCCTCTGTCTCTTGTCTTCTGCTCTTACCCAACAACTGCCTCCTCTGAAGGCCTTTTGTGCTTTCTGTTTCTATTGCTGCCTACTTTTCCTTGTCTCCCCTTAAATGCTGCTCATTTAACATATGAAAATGAGATTTTTCAGAAGTTAAGGCTTGTCTGGTTGTGAATCTTTTTCATGGGATAACATTGAAGTGTCCACKACAAGAAGGTGACTGTCTCTCTTGTCCCACTCTGTACCATCTGCTGCTGCTGTCACTTTGCCAAGTTTCTGCAGAGCAAATAAAAGTTAGAGCTTTTCAGCCCAACAAAGCCTTATCCTGCCCTTCAAAASAGCTAAAACAATTTGTCTGAAAATCCCCTCTCCCTTTATCCCAAAGATGCCAATCCACATCAAAAATTAGTCCAAARGAGACACGAACAGTTTGGAAAATTTCATGTTAAGTGACAGGATGATGACAATGTCCAAAACTGAGAAGAGTTGTGCAGCTATAAGATTGGCTGAAACTAAAGGCAGAACTTTTAATTAGAATCTGGATAGTGAAAACAGCACAGCTACTGATACCAGGGCTGAAATCTGCCCTTAGATAACTGTTTTGTGAGAAGTTCCAATCAACTTTCAGCAGAAACATTTGCACAGATCCAGCTCCCAATTTCAGCCTGGATTTGTGGAAAGTCATGTTTAATTTTGATGCTGGCATCATTATCAGTTAGAACTGCCATAATTTCTGTCATTATATATTCCATGCTATGAGGAGAATAGATATCAGCAGCAAGCTAGTATGACAAAAAAGATGAAAAGTTTTAAGTATAATTGCTTTACAATATAATCAGATTACACTGTTGGGCATTATAATACTTCATGACATGCAGAGTGCCACAGACAGAAATTTTAATTTTTACTATTGATAAATTATTACTATGCTACTTCCTTGAAATTTTTCATTTTCCTTATGGGAGAGTTCCAGGGAAACAAACRTGAAGGGAACAGAGTTGAAATGTGCAGCGTGGGTGGTGAAATGGCCAAGTTGATCACTTTGTTCTGGGTCTAGTGGTTGTAGACAATTCCCTTTGATTTATTAAAAGCTAAGAATGTACATTAAAATAATTGAAACCCCAGTAAGTACAAGGAACAAAAGATTGGACTTCCTTTGGTAGACACAGAGGTACTAATACAATATTAATGCTTRGTATAGGTAAAGTAATAAATTGTCTGCTAAACAAATCTGACTGCATTGGGAACCTGAGCCTTTCCAGGAATTGATACTAATGACAAATCAATTTGTGCTCTATACATAATATGAGTAATGGGAAAGAAAAGCAAATTGAGCACTTCTATTGTGGCTTAGTAATTAAACTCTGTGTCTCAAGACATTGTCCCACCACAAAAGTATTTTCAAATGAGTGGCCTATAAGTGCAGCTTTAATAACACTGACTTAGATACATTCCAGCCTACTACTATAAACTTGTGCTTCTTAAATTTAAGGCAATGTTTCTAGTTAATCCTCTTTAACACAATCGAAATTTCTAAAACATTTGCTCTGAGATTCTGCATTAAAGTTTAGTCATTGAACTTTTGTCTGGCAATCAAAGAACCACTGCATCACATTGATTGCTGCTGCCAAGCACCTCTCAGTCCTTAGGACTGAGCAATTTTCTTGGGGAATTGGAGCTAACTAGGGCCAGTACCAGCTCACCTCTGTCACAGTCTCTGGCTGTCTGGAAAAGAAACTTCTCCAATGACTTGAAGTCTTTGATCTGCAGACTGCTCCTCACAGCAAGCAATAATTTAAGGGTTAATCTGCCTTATCTATTGCCTCTCTTTAAGATGRTCTCCAAATTCAGCTCACAGATTTAAGTCCAAGACTCCTCTGACTGCATGGCTATTCCACAGTTTTAACCCTGCATTGTCCTCTTTATTCTTCAAACAGATCCACAGTGATTTGATTATAGGACTTTTTTATAGGACCATCTCCATCCTGAGTGTAGTCCTCTATGCTGTGATTTTGTAAATACCTGTGATCTTTGTCTAAGGGTGAGAAGTGCCTGCTCTCATCAGAACAGAAGAGCTTATGCATTTCAACATCTGACCACTTTTATGCTACAACACTTTCCCCAATAAAACACAACCCCTCTGCCATAAGGTCCTACCAAGTTAAGGGTATTCTGGGCAAAATAACTTGCTAGAGCAGGACTTGCTCCTCTGATCATCAGTGTGAGAGAGCAGAGTGGCTAGCAAGGAGAGGTTATATTCTGTACAGTGCAAAGGCCAATTTAATCTCATGAGGTGCAGGCATCAACTTTAAGATGCCATGCTGAAAGCAATAATAACAATTTAGTCAACTGAAGAAACAAACATATTTATGAAGTCTTGTCCCCACTAAAGTAAATGGCAAATCTTCTGTTAACTTCTTCTATTAACTTTTTAAAAATATTCTCTTTTCAAATACTGTAAAGTACAGAAAAATGGGGCCTGAGAAATAGCTGCACCACCCAGGCACAAAAGGCCAGCTGCTCCATTCCCCTTTCAGGGCAGTTTCTTGCATCCATCAGCTCCTGCCATCCTTCCAACCTGGAAGCTGTGCCTAAGATCACAGCCAACATTACAAATSATGTTGTGTTTTCCTTCTGTTAGAACTCTCTGCTTTTGAACTGCCTGCCTGCACAGCCTGAACCAGCCTAGGACAGTGAAAAGCAAATGCTCCCAAAGGTGCCCCCCAGTCTGTAGTGATGAGGTGGAACAGGGATTAATTCCTTCCATACACACCACCATCACTGCACATTAATTCTTGCTGTCCTTTAAGGCCAAGCCTCATAGCTCATGGGGTAAAAATGTTTGCAAGGAGCAAAGGATCACCCCAACTGAAACCCTGATCTTCAGCAGTGCTGTAAATAGTAATTTTGTTGGAGTTTTGTTTGGTTTATTTGTATGTTTTCTTTTTCTTTGTGGCTTGTTATTTTTAAATATCATATGTGCTTGATCTCCTTTTAAATAAATAGCAGTGGCACTTGKGAAGTCAAGAGGGAGAACAAACAAAGTTTGTTAGCACTAAAGCCTTTATTTTTGTCATCCTGCAGTCCTACTACATGACAGGGGATAAGGTTGAGATGAAACAGCAGGACTGAWCCTACATCAAAATAAGGAATGAACTCTTCTGCTTAAAACTGTGCTTATGTGAATGCAACCATTGAATGGTAAGTGGATCTTTGAAGCTGAAAGCTTAAAAATAAGATTTCAGGCATTTAAAAATACACACACACATATGAGTCTTTCTGAGAATTTAACACTTTATTGCTACTTCATTGTTGGTGACAACTGGATGGCCAATCAAGTGCTCCAAGCACAAACATCCAAAACAGCAAATCCATAAATAACTGCATCAAACATGCAGAGAGGACTTGGGAGTTCTCTTCTCTGCAGAGAGAACACTTCTAGTAGTTTAAAAACAAACAAACAAAAACTCAGAAGACACCCCCTACCTTCTATTGAGAAGAAAAAAGAAGGATACAGAAAGCAGTGAAAACTCATTTCAAGTATCTGAGTGAAATTTTCTAAGAACCTTTAGGCCATGGATTCTGATTACTCAGTGCTGTAACTTTCCTTGGAAGTTTCCTTGGAATCTTCTTGCTGCATTTGGCTTGTTTATTAATTTAGTGCAACACATTTTCATAAAAGGTTCCCTTTTTTCAGTTGGAAAAAGATGAGTTCTTTTTTTAAAGTGTATAGCAGGGCAGTAAAGCAATAGATGTGGTGTTTATAATAAGCTCTAAAATTGTGCAAATGTGGTGTTTGTAATAAGCTCTAAAATTATGCAAATGTGTTTTGATCAAGGCATGGCTGAAGTGATAAGAAGCCATTCTTCCCATAATACCCAATATCAGGTTTAATGTCTTTGTGTCAGTTCTTAATCTCTGAGAACAAAAACAAACTAGGTGATCAGCTCTGGCTGACATAAAGCCATGCATACAACCACAGAAAACAGTCAGGTAAAAGTTGGATGAGTTGAAAGGATCCAAAAAAATTATAAGATATTGTGCCATTGTTAAAATTTCCATTCTCATCTCTGTTTCTTTCCCTTGTTGCASTAGGCTGGTTAMTGACTGACAAYGTGATTAAGCTTTTGGTCTTTTGATTTCACAGCAGAAAATGCAAAGTTATTTCAGTGCTTCTCATTTCCCACCTCTCTCATGTTATATCTCTGCAAGTTTAGGATTGTTTTGTCTCCTTACCATCTTTATCATACCCTTCTCCACTAACAATATTTTGCATACTGCAGTTCTGTGCCCCACTGATGTGCAATCTGCAATAATAACAATTAGGTGGGTGACCTTTTACGCCTTTTTTGGTAGTAAGTTATCAATCTTATGATGATTTTTTTCTACTGCCACTGCAAGCATCCATGTTTGTTAAGAAACATCTTTTGTAACAATAAGAAGAAATAACTGAAATCAGATTCAAAATGAGAACATGTTAGATACAGCTGGGTCTCTTACATTCCTTACAACTTTTATCCATCTTCACTGTGGTTCAAGAGATTGTGCTGCACAAATATATGATTCTGTAAATCAAAATTATTTAAGCTTTCAATTGGAAAGAGAAATAAAGAAGGAAGAAATTAACTAAAATGAGAATTCATYTCTTTCTCCTAAAGATTATTTTATATATAACTCCCAGCAATTCATCACTGTGCCACATTCCACTTTCATGTCTTTACAGGATTATTAATTTTTTTTGTTGAAGTTTTTGATACAGCATAAAGCCCAAGGGACAAAGCATTTGATTTATGTATGCTTCTCTTGTGTGTGACAATAAACAAACAACAAAAAAAGCAAATACATTTCCCCACCAGATGTAKGAAAGTAAACACAGAGGAAGAAGTTTCAAAGGAGAACAGCRTTAATGGCAAGTTAAACATAACCAATCAAAGGAATCTGTGGTGCAGTATTTCTTTAACAAGAATAGTGAAGAACTTGCTACAAGGAAAAAAACCACCCAACTTCTTGTCACAGTGAAATGATGACAGAGCCTGCAGAGCATGCTAAAAGAAGCAAACTAAACATGGTAATTAGACTTTTTGCTTGTCAGTGCAGCCTCTGAAGACTTAAGCAGGCTGAGCTAAAATATCARACTAGAGGAGAAATTGCCTGCAATGGCTATGATGGAGGAATGTCATTGGAAYATGTCCAGGGTTTCAGGTTTTGTGGGTTTTTTCCTATTTTTTACCAGAGTCCAAAGAGTTTATCTCTGTCCCCTGCTGCCACTGCCAGTATTTTGGGASATTCTGGCTCAGTGAGGTGTGGGAGTGTGGTTTGCTCTCCAAGAGTGGCACACACAAGCACAGCTCCCCATGCTGGGGACTGCCATGTGCAAATGTCATCATGTCACTGCTACTTCCAGCTGGTGGCCAGAGCAAACAGCTCATTGCACACCTTTGAACAARAGGGCTGTGTTTTACTGCCATAAGGCCAGCCATCTGAAATTCTGCCCAACTTTGCATTCCACTGGAATAATTCCCATGGCATGGTGAGAGAGGTGACACCAAGTTTCTTAGTGATGTTTCCAGTTTAATGATCAGATCAAGGAGCCATTGTGACTTGCACCTATATATCTACACTGGATGTTGAAAGTTCATTTATTCTGAGATCATGGTCACCATGACATTCTGGTCATGTTGATTGTGTCACAGAGGCAGCTGRCCTCTGATGGGAGAGTGAATCCTGAAGTGTTTGGTGGCAGCATTGATGTTCTCCCTGGGCCACACACAGGTGTATAGAGCACTTCAGCTGCTTGGAAAGAATTCTGGTAGGAGTAATTTATGCCATGAATTGTAAGGATGCTGAAAACATCTCTTCAGTTTGCCAGGTTCCTTGCTGCCAGGAGGATTTCTTATGTCAAGGACTGATTCTGCAGTCTGGCACATCACTGTGAGTATCTGATGTTCCTGCGGCAGCCTCAGAGCTATGACAGAGTGACTCCCACTKTGCTSAAACCTTGGRCCCAAGTGATTCWGCCACAGAGGGCTATTGATGCTCCTGCTCTATATTTGCAGAGRAWTTGGGTGATCAAGTRCATTTTAMATCTGTTTCTTCCTCTGCTGTCCCTGATATCCTTTGAGGCAGCTTTTCTCCCAKYATTTMTCTGGGATGCCCCATGGTGTCAGCAGCTTTTCACCATTAACAGCCATTGCAGCCTCCTTCTTTGGAAATCCTGGGAATGCAGCCCTGTGGTCTCCTCTCATCCCTCCTGCCAAGCCTGCTCAGGTCTCTCAGCCATCCTTCTTTGGATAGCAAAAATTAAGTTGAATCAAAGCTCTATAGGAACAAATTTGCCCTGCTTTATATTTCATGAGGTCTTTTTATTCCTTCATACATCTTCCTCACCCAGCCACTTGAGTTTTTTTTTTTCTTTCTTTCTTTTCCCTTCTGTATTGTAGTGCCTCGCAGTGATCTTGTTCCTCAAGACAGATTTTTACACACACGTGTGTCACTTCATCTGACTCTCTCAGGTCATATCAGCCTATGGAAACAGCTCCTGTTCCCTTTCCAGCTCTCAGGCAGCAGAAGCTTCTGCCAATGAGACCTGAAGCACTTCCCCCCTTGACTTTAAATTGGTTTTGCACGTCCTGTTTTCAGTGAAGAACTTGGACAAGCAGATGAAGGTAAGAAGCATTCCCATTAGAGATTTTACTGCTGTGATACTGGCCAGGGAAATCCTGAGATTARTCCTCAGACTACAGATTTCAAGTGACTATTTTACTGTTTAGGAAATGAAAGTAATGTATGAATAAATGTAGCAATCCATCAAAGCATAGTTAAGTATAAGCTAAAGGMCACAATTATAGCAGAGTGAATTGTTTTTCTGTCTCATCACGTCTGTCACACTCAAAAAGTTCATGAATTCTGAAGTCTTCTCATTTAAAATAAGAGGGAATATCTCCTATATACTGAGACATCACTTTTAAGGACAGAGATTACATGGGAACTGCTGTACATCTATAATGAAAAAAAAAATCACATATTTCAAAAGAATTACTTGTGGAATGAACCAAATCTGAAAAATTAAATAAAAGACGTTTATACAAGATCAAGGTACGTGGTCATACCCCTAATTGCTTTTTTTGGGGATTACAGCAATGCACCAGCCAGGTCTGTTGCTGCAAATTTGCAGCTGCTGYTTCTGATTTGTTCCACCTTGATATAATCAATCTGAATTCACGGTCTCACCCTGTACTGCCACAGAGGGGACTCGTGGGAAACAGAGCAAAATGCAACAGATCCTGCCCCAGTGCTGATGGCTGTGACATGGTGTCTCCACTACAAGGYCAGTTAGGGAAGAGCTGAGTGCCTCTGACCTTCCTCTTGCTTGTAAATTTAATTGCTTTGGTTGTTAGCTAATGTCCTCAAGAAAAAATAGTGGAAAGGATGTAACCAGCTGATTTACATTTATTTATTCTGCTTTCGAATGTTTTACCTATTAAGAAAGTCATTGCCTGAAATTGTGAGTGCTGCCCAAACAGGAATATTTGCAGTGCTGACAYACCAGATTAGCTAAGTGTAATATTGCCTTTCCAGTGGATTGTCTGTGCATGTCCTAATTCAAGAACACACCAAACATTGCTGTCCTGGCTGCCCATATTTTTGGATGCTTCTTATGTTTACACTTAAGCATGATGTCCAGTGATGGGATGAGCTCCTAAAAAACCTCCTTTATAAACAAAGTAGAGACTGAGAGGTTTTAAAATTCAGATTATGGGATTCACATGGATTCAGTTGCACTGGTGTGAAATTGTGTGGTCATGAATACTTTTTCTGCCTCGTATGCAGATGGGCAGGAGAGCAAGGGAAGCACTGAGACTGGGATTTTTAGAGTTAGATTTAATCTTTGGGGTTTACTTTATTTCCTTTAAATTACAAAAAAAAAAAATAAAAAAAAAAAAAAAAAAAAAAAAAAAAAAAATGTACTGCATGCTTCTCCCTCCCCAATTTATTTAGTCACTTGCAGTGAAACCAAGCACTAAGATAGGTCTGGCCTGAAAATTGAACAATGAGGTGATTTAAATACAATAGGAGATGGTCCAGAACTGTGTATTGCCTTTGTGTGCAAAATCCTTCTGTTGTGATGTTCACTTTGTTGAATAGTCTCATACCTGGGCAGGGCTGCTACTGCCTTGGCAGTCAYTGAGACCAAGTTCCCAGAAACCTCTTCCAGCCATTTTCTGCAAGTCTGACTAAATGAAAGTGTCGGTCACACTAGTGACACTGTCAGAAAAAAAAAAATAAATTTGTCACTCCAGAGATGCCCCAGTAGATAGGAACTTTGTTAATTAGCAGTGGGAAATGGGAGTAAGAACAATTTTCTTTTCACAGGGAAGGCATTAGGTTTTTGTTTTTTATTTGGATATTAAAGTTATAAAGCCTTGATATGTTAATTTGTTGAATCTGGATGTGCTTAGGCTCTGTGATGAAGCTGTTTTGACACTGGATGATGGGGATGTTTTGATAGTGCATTTCTGAGGTTGTGCTGTTTTGACACAAAAGGCTTTGACAAGACATTTGTAAGGTCACTGTGACCTACCACTGCTGCAATGTGGAAGTGATGGAAATGTAAATGCATTGGTGTCTAATCAATGGAATGGAGCACTGTGGGATATATGCAAATTGAGATGTAAATCAGCTAGGTTTGGGTTATAAATGAACATGTTAGAAAAATGATTCATGGRAGCTTTCTTGGCCATGTTGGTTTTCCAGTCCTGTGGGTAGAGGAGTATTTAACTTTAAAAACCTTATGAGGCCTTGTGATGGCCTCCCAGTACTTAACTGGAGCTACAGGAAAGATGGGGAAGGGTGGTTTATCAGGAAGTCTGCTGATAGGAAAAGAGGTAGCAGGYTTAAATTGAAATAGGTTTATTTAGATGAGATATTACAAAGAAATTTTTTACTGTGAGGGTGGTGAGACACTGAAACAGATTGACCAGAGAAGCTGTGGCTGTTCCATCCTTGGAAGTGTTCAAGRCCAGATTGGATGGAGCTTTGAGCAACCTGGTSTGGTGGAAGGTGCCCCTGCCCATGGCAGGGGGGTTAGAACTGAATGCTCTCTAAGGACCCCTCTGACCCAAAACTTTCTTTGATCCTAGGAGAGGAAAAAATAAATGTCTGGCTTTTCATAGCTGCCTCTTTCTACTGATTAAGACAGAAAAAAAGTTGTATATTTTTATTTCCACTTAAGAAAACTCGTGACTGTAAGAGCCTAATAACAAATTTGAATTGTAAAAAGCAAGCAGCTTTAACTGGGCCTTGCATAATCTCAGCCTAATTCCTGGAGAGCACAGTGGGAAAGCTGCTGGTTTAGTGATGTAGAATCCACATCACAACGTGGATTCATTTTCCCTCTCACAGAAAAGAGGCTGCTGTCACTTCTGCCCCCGAGGTGACACCTGGGTGAAGCAGGCAGAGTCAGCAATGCAAACTGCTGGGCTGGCAAAGCWGAGGGAGGCACTGAGGCAGCCCCTGGTGAAAGGATGCTGCCCTGGGCTGTGGGATGCCTGTGGCTGTCTTTTCATTTACTATTTTGTGCCAGGCCAGACAAGGGTTAGAGAATTAACAAGGGGCTGGCACACCAATAGACCAGCCTGTTGTATTATGTACTGTGGAATTTAATGCCCTAACAGGAGATGGATCTATAGCATAGCAGGAGAGGTAAGGAATCCAAGAATAGTTACAGAAGGTGAAAAGAGAGAAGTGGCCAGAAGAGGAATGAAGAAAGGTTCCTCCTTTCCTTCAGAAATAATACTATTACTATTTTTTTTCCTTTTTGATTTGGTCTGTATGCCTGCATATATTTGGGATTTACTGGAGAGCTTTTGCCAGTGTCCTCTTTGTTTGTTTGTTTGTTTGGGATTTTCATTTTAATTTTTGTAGTTGTGTGTCTGCTTTATTGCTCTAAAACTTGCCAAGAGCATTGCTGCCCAAAGAGCTTGTACTGGCCCCTATTTCCAATCCTGTGCAATCCAAGTTTAATCACCATGGCAGTCAGCTCAGAAGTGCCTGTAGGTGGAAAACATCACTGTAACATGATGCACTTCATTTTACTTCAGCATGGCCTTGAGAGAAGCCTCTCTGGCCCATGGAATGTGTGCAGTCACTCCTCTTTCTCTGTACCAATTCACACACTTGGAGATATAAATTTGCCCTTTCTGAAAACAGTTTTAGAAAATCTACAATAAGCCACCAGTTTCAAAGGATAAGAGCAAATATTAAACAGATTGCAAACAAGACAGCCTGACAGAGAAACTTAAGATATCCCATTAAGCAAACATGTCATTCCTTGCTCCTTTCTGTGCCCTTTCACCAATCTTATCACTTCCATCAATCTTCAATAACTCTAATGATCTCTTTCCAACCTCTGCAACCTGCAAAGAGTTTAAAAAGCCCTGCACTGGCTTTGTGGTTTCATTTCTCTTCTCTTTGCTCCCAGCAAYGCAAATAAATGATTTCACAACCATTGGGACTGGAGAGCAGAGGGAAAAAAGATTTAACCTACCTCATCTAATCAGAAGCTCCTAACAGATGGAGGGAAACTGCTCCCTGAGCCCAACAAGGAACTGAGCCAGGGTTCTTCCCTCATCACCAACTGCTGCCAGCTAAACATCTGAATTTCCTCTCTTCTGGAAGCTTACAAAASCTCTAATCCAAGAAATGGCACCTCATTCTCTTCCCTCCCTCATGCCACCTCCTTCTCCCACAGCACATGGCATTGCACCCTTCCAGACAGATGAGTTTCAACACTGTGGCAGTGTCTGAGTCACCATTTTCCACCCACTGTCAAATCCACTGAAAAAAGAAAGAAGCACCCAAAAAATCAAAACAAACAAACAAACTCCATAGGGAAATCCACCCCACCAAAAAAAAAAAAAAAAAAAGCAAAACTGTTAACACTTCCGGTCTTCTCAAGGTATTTTGTCCACAAGGTTCAGGGCCCCACTGAGGACCTTGGTTTCTCAAATATCATGAGGAACCATATTTTACATAAGGAGGGTGAAATTCAAGTGTCTCTCTGGCAAAAGGTAGGACCTATTAGCCAGCCTCTTGTGTTTTTGTGGGCTTGCCTTTCCTTTTTGGAACAGGAATTTCATCCTGCACCTGACTAACCTCCAAAGTGAAGGTGCTACCTTGGTTGCCAAAATTAAATCACCCATGTGCACCTTAAACATAAAACCCAGCTTTAGCTTCTGACCATGTAGGATCTCTGGGCCTTTATTGCAAAAGATCTGCCCATTGCAATCCCCCTGCTGAAGTGAAACGGAATGACCCTTGGTAAAAATTTGGGTACAATTCACTTCATTAGACAGATGRTCAGTATCTTGTATTTCATCTTCATCAAAGGAAGGAGAACCCCTTGAATACCTTAGGGTCAGGTAAGCCCTAAGGACTTTCTGAGGAAGGGACCAGAAGCATGGAAGTTCACCAGATTTTAGTTTTGAGGTTATTTGAGCCTGATAATATTTTGGTWGTTGACACAATGCTCATGTTCAAATGCTGTACCAGAGACTCCTCCTGGGTTGTCCCCTGTTCAGTTTTGAGACTCAAACTCAAAATTCTCTTCTGAGTTTGACCTATGTTTTCTCCAGAGACYTA
Source organism: Alauda arvensis (assembly GCA_902810485.1). Lineage (NCBI taxonomy): Eukaryota > Metazoa > Chordata > Aves > Passeriformes > Alaudidae > Alauda > Alauda arvensis. Next base: position 1,058,780 of record CADDXX010000279.1, read on the forward strand.
ATGTGCATGCAACTCTACACATGTGCATCTGCAAACACCTCCCACTGAAAAGGAATCTAAGAGCAGGAACCAAACAAGTAAATTCTCCTAAAGTTTTAGAAGGAGGCACAAGAACAATACTATAATTTCTCTCTTAATATCCACTATGATATAAATTATTCTATGGATTTTATTCCAACCTTCACTGGCAAATAATTCCTTTATTTCCGTGTATAACTGGTGTATTTGTCATATGCATGAAAGTGAATAAATGTTTTTGTTTCATAAGGATTTTGTTTTTGTTTCATAAGGATTTTGATGTGCCCAGCAGTACAAATATCCAGGTTGGTGCTACAAGTGCAGTTTGTCACCTTCTGCAGAAAAAAACAGGTGCACTTTTTTGTAGTGCACTGATTTATTTTTCCTGCAGAATACCTTGGCAAGAAATCTGTTTTGTGAGCGCAATGAGATGTGACTTTCAAAAGTAGTAAATGGGCAGAAATTGAAATATAAAACATTCTTTTTAAACAAAAGAAAAAGAAAGTCACTTTGGGGGGTTTTTTTCAAGCACTGTGAAAGTGCTTGAACAGAGGTTGCCCAGAGAGTTCAGTCTCTGTCTTTGGAGATGTTCAAACCCCAGCTGGGCATGGCCCCGAGCATCCCGTCTGTAGGTGATGCTGCTTTGAGCAGAGGGCTGGATTTGACAATTTCCAGAGATGCCTTCCAGCCTCAGCTGCTCTGTGAATCTGAATAGTTGTGTTTTCTGTACGGTCACAAAGGGGTGGTTTCTTTTTAGATAGTTSCATAAATTCCCCCGTTTGTCAGATTCAATAGCATCAGTCATCTCTCTGTTGTTGTGATAGCTGAAGCTGATCAGGAAYAAGAGGGACAGTTCACAGGTGATTTCCACCTTTCCAGGAGAGAGGGCTGAAATAAATATTGGCTGCGCAGCTATTGCAAATTATTTATGCTGAATTAGAGATAACAGAGTACACCTTCTTTAAGTGGGAGTTATTTACTATCTTTCATGTTAGTAGTTCTTCTTCTTAATGTTTAAAGGCTCTCCATCCTTTGAATGCACAAATCTTCCAGGTAAATTAGAAACAGGGAGAGTTAATGCACTAAATAGCTGAGACAAAATAGCCGAAATGAAGAACTGAGTTCCTCAAACTGCATCCTAATCTGACATTCTGCAAAGGGATGAAACTGGAAAGAGAGGATAAAATGTGCTTGGATCAAAAATATAACTCCTCAATCAAATGTGTTCAATAAGGCATTGAAAGAGAATATGATAAACTGTGAAGGTTAATTACTAATGAAAAAATAAAAAAGGGGGAAATAGGAAGGGGAACTCTGGAATTTGTAATGATTCAATCCAGCCTGCTTAGGGGACTATTGCCACACWTCTGCTTTGTGACAAGTACAGTAAAATTAGTTATGAATCATCAAAGAGATTCCTAACACCAAACAAAATGAGACCAAAAATGCCTTTTTTYCCCCAGGTTCACACATCTGGGAAAAGCCTGAATCAAACATACAGATTCAGTGGGAGGAAAAATCTGGAAAAGAGCAATGTTGAAAAAGACTGAGTGGATAATATTGGCAGAAATTAGATGTGAATCTGCAATGCAGCATCACAGCAAAACAGCCATTTTTGCATTTTATTTATGTTTTTTCAGTCTGCCTTTAAAGAACCAGCATACTCCTGGTTTAAATTGAACCTCCTTCCTCAAAATCACAGCATACTCCTGTTCAGGAGGGAACAATAACTCTGTTCTGTTCAAGAGTGGTGAAATGGAAAATCCGGGTTGATTCTGCAAGATGTTTAATGTTTCCTGCTAAATGCCCTTGGGTCCCTGTGATGCAGAAGGGAGCTGGCCCTTAGAACACAGAGTGTGGGGCTGGACAACCCCTCAGCTTGATGCTGCAGAGCAGYTGGAAGAGAAATCAAAGAAATGCAATGCTGGTGATTGCTGAGGGGAMTGGCTTACAAGAAAAGATTAAAACTTGTCTGATTACATCAATGGTGGGAGGCAAGTGGGGATCTTCCTAAGAACTAGACAGAAAAAATAAAGTTCTGTGATATTGGTCACTGCATGAGAKCTGATTCCTCATTTGGGGCAGAGAGTTGGCTCTCCTTTCTCTAGTGTGTGAAGGCAATCTGTTGGGCAGAGATTTCATCTTGGTTTTCATCTAATTTGCTTTTAGTTTGCCTTGAACACTTCTTCCTAACCTAATTTAAATTAGCAAATTTTAGAGCCTGGATTTTTTTAACCTATGTATTCAATCTATTATTATTTCTAGTGAGTAGCAGGTGCTGTCATACAACAAACAGTTACAAAATATGGGAGAAGAGTCACTGTGCAAATGGGCATAAGGGAGAGCAAGGGAAWAATGCTCAAAAAGGGACAGTTGGCTTTGAGTATCAGCAGAAATAGCTTCTCTCAGGCTTGCCTACACGACCTGCTTGGTTTGCACAAAAGTGTGACCCCTTTAGCAGTTGCATATTCAGCAGTGCACTATATCTGTCTCAGTGCACTTGCTTCCACCTCCCCACCCACTCWGATCTATTTTTTTGTGTGTAGGCGATAAGCATTGTGATTTTTGGTTTTTCTCCTTTCTTGGGTGTGCTATGAATCCTCCTCTCTGCAACTGCAATTCTGGGACAAAATTCACACATATCCATCCTAGGTCTGCCCATTTGACAATCTRGTTGCTTTGCAAGCTATTTTGAATGAAAAAGTGTCCAGTATTGCACCACTGGCCTCTAGCAATGTGTKGGAATCCTAAAAGCTGAGAATTTTAGGGGTTTTGTGCTCACAGGCAYTGACCCACAGGAGAACACATCATTTGACTTGAGTCCTTGGGACAGGCTCCCAAGATTGAGTGATAGCACAGGGGTTGTGGGTGTGTGGTTTGAATGGTGTTGTGTGATCTCACAGGGGAAAAACTTAGGGTTTAAGATTTTAGTATGTAGTAATCTGGGTGAGCCAAAATAGAAGATTTAAGGGGTTTATTAACACCTTATTTTTACCTTCCTTTTYCTTCTTCTTCATAGGTTTGTGTGGTTTCCTGTAATTGGCTGGAAAAGGCCTGCACTGTAGGCYTTTAGTGATCATCATTGGGTCAAAACAATGATGATCACACATCAACAATGTAAGAGTCATCTCATTATTGGGTAAATAGTRCTTAAAAGACTTTGAAGAAAAGTTAGTAGTGGCCATTTTGTAAGTTTTCCTAGCATGCTRGCTAGAGCTCATGGCTCTTGAGTCTGTAAATTGTCTGTGAATAGATAAGATATAACAAATCACCAAGTCCRAACTCCAACTTTTGTTTCCCGCRTTATCTTTCATSCTGACCTTGGCAAGAGCAAGGAARAAGARCCCCCATCCTAACACCAGTGCATGTCAGGCAGGGAGGAGGGGATGTGTTCCACATCTTGCCATCTGCTGGCCTCTGCTCTGCAATTCAGAGCTTGGAGTCAGAGCAGCTTGGGTAAGAATTTTGGCCYTGTACTTTCTCATGGCCTTGTGCTTTCTCACAGGCACGGTGGGATGATCAGCAGGGGCACAAGATGCACTGCTGGCTGCCAGGCCAGAGCTGCTCCCTTTAATGAAACAGATAGCAATGCTCCCACACATCACATTAATAGAGATGACTGAATCTTCATCCTGGCAGACTCTGCTGACTCTCTCCTGCCTTTTTCTAAATCACAAAAACCACAAGCAGGAATGATTTAACTATCACCTAAACTAGTGGAGGGTGATGGAATGTTTTGGAAGCTGAGGGCAGGTGACATGGCACTGTAAGTAGGCTGTCAGCTTCTGGGCAGTACCTGCCCTGACCACATAATTGCATCCTATCTTTTGAGCAGCTAAGAGAGCAGGGAAATGAAGAGAACCTCCTTCCTCAAAATCACATTTTCCCTGGACACTTAGTCACTTAATCAGACTCTTGTAGTCTACATGTGGATGATAAAAAATTCAAAGCTATATGATTTCCCCTCTTTTTCTTTTCTTTTTGGTGTGTAGCATTTTCTTGTGCGTTTCATCAAACTTTAGCACATWATTTCTTAAGGAGTTCACAGGCTGTTTTGTGAGTGTGCAAGGGTATTGAAAAAGACTTTTTAAAGTGGAGGAATACTGTTTCATGTGTGTGAAGTGGCTTTGTTCCCACTGTTATCCCATTTTGTTTTAATATTGGCCTATTGGACCATGAAAAAATCTCAAGTATGTGAAATGAACTTTTTCTTTTATGTAGGTAGTATTATGATCCTCATAAAAAACATAGCTCAGATGAATAAACAAAATGTTTATTTTTGTGAAACACAATTAGGAAGATATAACTATTTAGAAGATGTAACTGCTTCAAGAAACTGCAAAATTACACAGGTTGCAACCATCATGTTGTTCCATATCCACGTGAAATGAGGCTGGGTTTCCCAAAGATCTGTGCACAAAGGCTGTGGGTTGAGCCACSCTGTCCTTCAGCATGTTTCAGCCTTCCACCAGCTCTACGTTTTCCCAAGGTTGCTGCATTTTTGAAACCTCAAGTTCTTTGCCAAATTTGGCTGCAGTGCTACTGCCAGTCCAAAGGTTGTGGAAAGGGAAGGAGGAAAGACAGACGTGAAGGTGGAAAGAAAGTTTCCTTGTATGAGCTTCCTTTCCAAAGGAAACCACTSAAGGTAAGAAAGGATCACAGGGGCCCTAACGGTGCAACATTTCAAAATGATCAATTCACAAAGAAAAGAGAAAAAAAAAGTGCAGCCTTTACACCTCCTTTTGCCATGAACTCTTCTCCTTCTCACCTTGGACTTGCTGTCCAAGACARTTCGTGTCACACCTCTCAAGGACAGGCACAAAGGACACAGAGGCAGCAGCTGTGTACTGAAATAGCTGTCAGAACACCARGGGTTAATGATGCCCAGAGCCTCCTGCCTCACTGCTCCCTAAGTCTGTGCATTTCTTATGCAGAGCTGATTTGCAGCTGCACTGCTARGTTTTATCCTGGGAAAAAGCCTCAAAAAGTGTGTTTCTGCTACAGCAGTTCTGCCCTTTGTAATTGGGGAAGGAGATGCCAATGAGATGTGCCACGGAGCTCTGTGGTGCTGCATTCTGAAATGCACTGCAGTGCATGCCATGRAAGCTGGAACTGCCAAACCCATTGATTAAAATGAGAGCATTACTGTACTCTGCTAATTAGGATATGGTACTTRACACTATTCTTAGTTTGAACTGTGCACAGTAAGTACACTTCTATTAATAGTTTTGGGGAGGTAGGGAGACAGGGCTTTTTTTTTTTGTTGGTTTTTTTTTGGGTTTTTTTTTTTTAATTGCATGAAAAGGCAGGAGCCAGCAGTCACATTTTAAGAATGCCCTGGTAAGAAAAGATTTCCTGCTGGGAGAAGCCAAATGAGTGGAAGGAGAAAATATACATCAGATGGCAGAAGGGGGGAGGCAGACCACTTGAGGAGGGATGGATAGTTGAAATGCAGTGAACTACTACATTCTCACAATCTTTTTTTCTTAACCCGTATTTCTGGAATGGAACAGGGAAAATACCATTTTGAACATTTAGGTGAAAGGGTTATCATCATGCATGAAATCAAATAGAGTTAGTGCAAATCTGTACAAACACCTATTTGATGTTCAGAGTGGGAGCAGGAAATTTTAAATGGACACAACAAGCAGCAAGACTAAGTAGTATTTTCTCTGCCACAGTCACTGAGGAAAGGTTAAAACTTCAAACAGCTCCAAGCAGTCTCCAGCAGATACATGGGAAAACAGGTCCTGGAGGTGTGTCAAAATATCTAATATTTGCTACATCTAATAGAAACATAAGGRAAGTTGAAAGTAAGAAAAGTAAAGGGAAAAAAATACCCACAAGCCCAGATCAGTTTCTCAGTACCAACAAGCTGCCTATGCAAAGTGCTGACAGGTTTTASACCAGTGGTGCAAAAAGGTTCATGCTGGGCTCTCACTTGAGTGCAGAAGAGCAGAAGAACCCCACACTGACCCCTCAGCAAATCAGCCACCTGCAGAGAGAGCCTTGCAGCCAGGTTTCCTCAGCCAGCAGCCTGAACCCTCACCCTCTCCCCTCTGGGGTGGCTGTCCCACTGCAGGCAGGCAGTGCCCTTGTGTCAAAGCACAGTCGTGTCCTGCTGGCAGGAGCTGCCTGTGGCCCAGCTGCACCCAAGGAATATTAGCATCCTTTCACTCAATGCACTCTACATCTACCAGGGTGCCAAAAGAAGCACAGAATGTATTTTCTCTCAGCAGCTAATGCACACTGAGATTGGTGCTGTGTGAATACAGGKCATCCAAACATGCTCAAACCAAAATGGAAAGAATGTGGAGGGAGTCCCTGCTCCCCTGTGTAAACAAGTTCTTCATCTTTCAAGGCTCAACCTGAGAAAGGATTTAAGATTCTGATCCTCAATCTTTTCAGTCTCCCCTCCATCAYCCGTGGGTGTTTATCAAAGCACCAGGTTGGTTACATAATTTTTCACATTATTCTCACAGGCTATCCAATGTATTAAGTCAGTCTTTAATTGAAGTTTCTATTTGCATGCTTCACAACCCTGAAAGTATTCTGCTTGGAATGTCAGATGAGGTCAATTGAGGACCCTCTTGATGAYGGTATTATTGTAATTTGAACTTGGAGAAGCCAATATTAATTCTAGGAGGATTCTGTAAGATTTATTTTTCCTCTTTGTTTTATCTTTTTAKTGAGAATTAGTTTGAGGTTTAAATTCAAAACAATTTTCAATATAGTGAAATTCATAACACTATAATGAACTCTAGAAATTATTCTATTCCTAGAAATAGGATAACAGCATTGCATTTAAATATTACTATTTGGATATTACCACATAGAAGACTGCATTATATCCTTTTTTGGCTGGTATGATTCGAGGAATTTTTATTTCTTCTTGGCTATGTGCAAGAAACTATTTCTCAAATTTGGCTGAGATCAGCTGTAATTACTCTTCTGGGCTGTTGCCTCCCTGTGCCTGGAGTTGTATATTACTTTTGGAAAACTGACTGTAAAAGCAGTTTTTTACCTAACAAACATGTTGTTTAGGAATAGCCTGCTTTCTCTTTCCCTTGCCATTTTTTGGCAGWCAGGACATTCCATGAGGAAAGATGTTTGCCTCAGTTTAAAACACAGAGTAACATGATAACAACCTCAGTGAGGAGAAGCTTTTTCAGAGAACTGAGGCATCCATTCAGATCTGTAAATGCAAATTTTATCATTCAAAACTTATGGAAACACTTGCAATKATTTCAAARAATATRTGTAACAGCTTTTAGTCCAGAGTTCTGTGAGATCATTTAAAGCCAGATACAAAGGATRTTTTTACCAATGCTTTAAAGAAGTCACCCCTATCAAGAGTTTCAAAATCCTGAGATATAATTCTCAATCAACTGCTTCATTTTAGAAGGGAAACTGAATATTTGTTTCCCAGCACAGAATACTCTGCTTCCATAGAACTGCAATGGGATTTGGATGCAGCTGTGATTTTCTTTCACGGAGTCATTTGAGAGTGTTTCAAAATCGGCGTTTCAGGCAATACTCGACACAGATTTGTTATTTCAGGTTCTGTGTCTGATCCCTCAGAAAGAGRGAGGCAGACTTTTACCTCCACATGGAGTCAATGGCTGTGTTCTAAGGGTCATCTGCAGGGGATTGTTTCAAAACACCAATTTCATGCTCACGTTTGTATCAGTTCTTGAACYGATGTTCATGTTCATATCAATTTCATACAGTATGGCTTTTCTTTGCTCTGCTGGACTGCTCAACAAACTATCTCTCTTTGGTTTTTAACTTAATATTCTGACCTTTCAGTTTTACTSCTCTGCACACCTGGATTTGAGTCATGTGTGGAGAAGAAACGAGACAGTYTTTTATTGTAGCAGCATCCAGAAAGAGTTCTCCTGCTGCCCAGCCATTCCTGTTGTTTCTGTGCAGAGGATGCTAATTATCCAGCAYGTGAAATTACAATGGTAGAAAATAGTGAACATCTCAAACAGAGAAGTAATTACAATGTAAGACAAATTATGTGGTTGCGTTTGTTTTTTTAAAAGGATGTTGTGAAAAGCTTTTCTTTTTCATTTAATTTTATTTCTTTTTTTCCTTTTCTCCYAGAAGCTCTGTGCTCACCTCTGTTTCACCACACTGGTAACAGCAAGCTCAGATCCCCATGGGCCACAATCCTGCTGGTATTAAGTACAGATCCCTCTGGAACACATCTAGCCAGCAGCAAGAGGAGCTGTGCTGAGTGGCAGGTGTCCATGTGGATCCCTCTGCTCTTCATGCATATGCAGGGCACTTCCCYGCAGATTTTCCAGCTGCTTCTTATCCTTTTCCCTTTAGGTGGGAACTTACATTTTTCTTCCTCTGCTGGCCCTCTCCCTAAGGTKTTACAGCAGAGGGAGGTGATTTGTCCACAAGTTATTAGAGCAGACACCACATACACTAGGAATTCCCAGTGCATAAATAATGTCCTTGCTAATTAATTTATTTTTGTTTGAGCCTCTCGTCCTGTCCTGTTAGTGGCACTTGTGGTTATCAGAACAGAAAGCCCAAGTCCTTTCCCAGTCCTTTGTCAGGTGGCTGCCTCTTGTGYTAACTGGTGGGCTGCTCTGTACACCATCCTTGGAATGAAAATCAGCAGCTCTGCCAAAAGGCAACAGCAGGGGAAGAAGAGAAATGATGGAGTTTGAAACTCTGCAAAAATTAAAAATAAAAAAATATTGCTGTCATGGTAAAAAAAAGGAAGTCATACAAAACACCAGTTGTGTCCCCTTGTCCTTGGCCAGCCTGTTCCCAGGCCTGAGCAGTCAGGAGACAAGACCTTCACTCTGAGATGGGATATATGAACAGGACACCAAGGAATGGTGCAGCTTGTCTGCCCACTGTTATCCCTGCTAGTCACTGGCACTGGATGGATTTCCAGTAGCTACAAGAAATGCAWGTAGATCTGCTCTGGCAGGTGTTCCAAGCACTGTAGCAGAGTCTTGTCCAGGTGAAAAAGACAAAAATAAATGTTTATCAAAGAGTTCTGATTGCTAGGGAATTGTTCCCCCAGCTCCTAATGGGAAGTTACATTTTGCAGAACAATCTATAGATTCTATCTCATGGCTGTCAGAGTGAAATTRCCTTCAGAGAAGGGAGCCAGGAGTCTGCCAGGAGTCACAGAACGTGCAAATGTCCTGRATCCGAGTGCCTCAGTGGTGCAGTTATAGCTCATCTTCATTAAAAAAGATGCAGTGAGGAAAGACTTCACATCATTCTTTTAGATAACATGAAAACCACATCAATTCTGGACTGTAACTTTCYTATTCTACCCAAAGTTAATAATTTATTTCCTATGCATAAATAGACCTGCTGTTTTCTTTTGTGCATCCTCAGAAGTATGCATTTTATTCCCTGCTCAACAGAAACTCTGAGTGAAAGCAGTATATAAACTACCTTTACCTCTGTAAAGTAACTGTGCAGAGTGCCTGACTTACAGTTCAGAAGCCTGAGAAAAAGTGTTCTTTGTTTTATATTTGGGGTTTGGGTTGGGCTTTATTTGTTTGTTTGTTTTTTCTGAACAGTGTCTATGCTGAGAGCTGGGGAAATAATCAACCACCTGAAGAGACAAGTAACAATAGCCACCACAGGGAATTTGAGAAAAATCTAACTGATGAAAAAGTTTAGCAAACAGCCTGGAAAAAATACAAGAAAGATGGTGAGTGGATTTTTTTTTCCTTTTTATTTTCTGTGAGTGATAAGCAGAATGATGCAAAAATAYGTGACTTGGGAGTTTTGTTTTCTGAGGGGCTGGACATGTGCAAGAAGCAAAAATGGCCTAAAATAAGGGTGAAAATTTAGACTGCCTAGTGGAAAGCAGTGAAAACTGTTAGGGAAGTAAAAAAACTCCTAGATGAATGTAAACAGGCACACAAACTAAAATTCCATACAAAGCCCTGAAGAACTGTGTATCCAGAAGCCACAAGTGGTGGCTTTAGGCTTTTTCATCTAAAAACAGATTTTTTTCCACTTATCCAGCAATACATGGGTAAAACTGGCATTCACTGTATCACATACTCTAAAAGACTTTCCMAAGTGGGAAAGATAGGTGATATAAATATAGATATAAATATAAACTGTATATAATGTATGTTCTTGAAAAGTCCAGATCTGGAGAAGGACACTTTTATTCGCTGGTCAGATGTGAAAGAGCAATTCCTCTCCTTGATGTAAGACCAAAACTGCAACTTTTAAAGTTGTTTTAGTAAGCTGTGGAGACAGAGAGAAGATTGTGGACTAAGGCAATGGCTGAAGTTGCTGTACCTTAATGAAGAGCTGYCAGTGCCAGGTTATTACTCATTTTTGTGCTGCTTTGGGCAGAATATTCATAAGATAGACAAGTTCTGACAGGCAGTAATCCTGTTCTTATACCCCAAGTATTTAGATGCTTCAGGATATTTATCACAGCTGCCAAAACTGGATCCACAATCTGTGGGTTTCAAAAAGAGCGAGATTTTGCCTGTTCTTGCTTTGGGAAAAGGGGCAAGTGTTCTCATTCCTTCTTCCCTTCCTTTGCCTACATCTTTTTCACTTACTTCTGGCCGAACTCAGCTCAGTGATAAACTATCCACAGGAGCATCCAGGGCTCCCTGTGGCTCTTTCCTAGTGAGGAAGCTGTGCTGAAGCCACACCTCCTGTAAAATGCACACAGCAACCGAGCTTTCCTATCAGCCACCCACACCTCAGCCATTCYGTGCTGGGAAAGGACAGACAGGGCTGCAGAGTGACTGGGGGCAGGAGAGGAGTGCAGACAGTGCTTTGTTTAATTATCCCGTATCAGCCTGGTTGCTGCAGTGTGATCTTAAAAGGGATAAGATTTGGAAAGGAGATTTCTGGTAATTAGCGTTCAGAATATTGTAATGCCAGCACCCAGCATCTTTCACTGAGGGTTTGCTCACCCTGGGACGAAACAGCCAGGCTCTCACAAGCTCTGAGCTCCTCAGAGGACCAGCTCCCACACGTGCTGGCAGCCAGGGTCTCTGGGCTCAGGGTCAGAGGCACTCCTGTGCTGGTAGGTAGCAAAGAGGGGGCTCTGTGTCTGTCAGATCCATCTCCTCCTCCAGGAGGAAGGCCATGCTGCCTGTGCCACACCAGAGCATTTGTGGGCACTGCTGCCACCGCATCCTGATGCCAAACTCTGCTGTCATTTACTGCCTGGGCTGAGGCTGGAGTCCAGCACACATAATAGAAATGGGTTTTAAGCAGGTAGTCAAGAGTGAAGGGAGCAGGAGTGTCAGATATTGATGGTACAGTGTGCCCAGGCTGCAGCTGCACTACAGGGGGAAAGCCAAAGAAAGTACCACAAAAGCAAAAGGCACTGTGATTGCCTTTCACAGTGGGAGGTGAGCAGCACTCTTACCTGGACAAAAGATATATTTAGATAAWAATTCACAAGGAATTAGACTGTAAGAACTCTCCTGAGGGACTGTGCATGTAACACAGCCATTGGTAAAATATCAGCCAAAGCTGCAGCTACCTCAGGCAGCACACATTGTCTGAGACAGAGCAGAACAGTCCACTTGGATCCCCAAAATGACTGCTCACGTGAGACCACAACTTTCTGATCATTCCCKACGYTTGTACCCATTTCAGGGGATGTTTKGGAGTATACCTTGGCACAAGCAAGCATATRCCTCAAAACCCAGGAGTTTGCCAAAGAGAAATAGAGGAAACTTGCTACCCACCAGCTGTGATGCTGGCCAGGAGCTTGGGCAGTAGCGCATAAACACCTGTTTCCATTTGCTGAGGGGTGCTGTGACACCAGGGGTGAGCAGTGACATGAAGCTTTTCATATGGCCCTGATCTGCTTTCAAAGCCCTGTAAACAGCTCTTAGCTGAAAATATCATGGAACAGTTTTTTTCCCCTTTGTTGCACACAGTTCATCCTCAGAGGTGGAAGAGCCCCTGTGCTCCTCTGGGCTTGGGAAGAGCAGCTCCCTTGAACACAGCAGGCGTTCAACCTGAGGCTGAGCAGGTTCAGGCATTGAGTCACGAAGCTTTAAGTGTGCAGGCTTGCCTTGCATAAGGAGGGAATTATGACTTGTGAGCAGGGGGAGATAGCTGCTGTTTGGAAATAAGAGAAAATGAATTAATAGAAATTCAATTTAAGTAAAAAAAAAAAAAAAAAGACACCAACCCAGTTAATTTCATAAGGATTCATGAGTCAAAATGTAAGACCTTTAGTTGGGAAATAATTGCACACTTATGACCTGAGGCAACAGTCAGAACTTGCTGAAAAAAATGGCATATGTCATTAAATTTAATAATGCTTAATTATAGAAACATAAATATTTGAGATTGGAAAGGCCCAGCAAGTCACTTTAGTCCCCCTGCTTATCAATGCAAGACTTTTCCCTATTGCACATAGGCTGGTATGTTTTCTGCAGACTATTACAACTCATTGTCAGGAGGATTTGCCTTAAATTCCTCAGTTTTCTATTTCTTCATTTCACCCCATTACTCCCTGAGAAACCTGCTTGTTTCCTGATAACTAATTCCTTTCCTTCTCTTCCCTAGTGTGTGTGTCAGTCAAATATTTGTAGATGGTTGGAATGCCTCTCCTTAGTTATCACTTAGCCAAACTAGACATATTTATTTAGTTCTTTTAATCTTCCTCACAGGTAAATCCCTCCAGTCCCTTAATTATTTTGCTGCTCTTTTCTGAACTCTCTCTTTCCAAACCTTGCTTGTAGTCATATTAAACACAGTATCCTAGTTCCTGTCATGGAAAAATCAGGGGTGCTGTTGCACCTCTGCTGCAATGTGATGTGTCTTTGTGYCTGACCCACTGTATAATTTTTTCCCCCTGATCTATCATGCTGAACACYATGCAAGGCTGGAGAGAGGTCAAGACAACCTCTGTTTTTAAAATTCTGCCCTGCAGCTATTCCTTACAGTGCTGWCAGCAGGGAAGACATTTCGTCTTCTAAAACCTTACTTCTGATAGTTTTTTTCCATCTAAAGGTGTTGCAACTTGAGCCTTCTTCTGCACTGGGCAATAACTTCACTTACACTTCTCCCTCTCTGTGCTTCTTTGCTGTCCTCTGCCCCGTGTGCTTCAGAGGAGATCAGTGAGAAAGGCAGAACAGACAGAGCAAGAACAGAAAACCCCAAAATGTAGCTTACTGCACAAAAAGCTTTGTCTCCTGGGTTTATCATCCCACAGATTAGTAGCCTAGGATGAGGAAAAGGCTCTAGGGAGGCACTGTGATGAAAATTCAAGGATGAAGACTGAAGTAAGGAGACAGAGTAGTTTAGAAACAGAGGGCCAAGCTGACAGGGGAGAAGAAAACTGGGAGGACAGTGCATGTATTATCTCCCTGACCAGCACCCAGCAGCAGATTCTGTTCTTGAATAATTGGTGCCACATTTTTTGTTTTGGAGGACTCTGTTTTGACTTTTCCTTTCAGTTTTGGTATTTGCATTTACACTGAAACACTTCCTTCTTCCTCAGAGCCTGGTTCCATAGAGCTGAAAGGTGGTTCCATGACTTTGCTTTCCTGCCCTTGCCACAAGGTCCCCAAATACTGATATCCATCTTTTAATGTGCCCTTAACAGGGAGTGGTTTCCAACAGCACACTTCATAAAATTTAGGGACTTTAGGATAACCTGGTTGATGCCCAGGGTTAGAAAGAGAGTAGTCAGTATCCGTTCTCTTGAGAGCTTACCTGGGTAAATGAAACTAAATATTAAATAAAAAATATTAAATAGTAAGTAAATATTGCCCAAGAAGCACTAGATTAAAATAATAATCAGTTCTATCAGTGTTCAAGCCAAGGGATTTTCTAGTGTTTGCTTTATCCTTATCTTTTACACTTTTCATTTAGTCTTGTAAAATTATGGCAGTTGGCAGAGCTGTGCAGGAATGCAAAAGGTAAATGTAAAAATCTGCAAATCTAAAGGTATATATGTAAATATTCCAACAAAGGAATGAGTGTCTGCATAAAAGACAACATACTTCTTCTTTTCTGGTCTGAAGTTCTCATCTTTTTTGTTTTGTTGTGGTTCTTGTTTCCTTGAAAATAATGAAATTGTTGATCTCATACTTTTTAAACAACTATTCATATGACAGTTGCCATGATATTTGTTACAATTAATAGGAAATACCTTTTTAAAAATTATTTTTCATGCAGCTGCCAATGATCTCTGTTGCATGCATACATCTGATAAATCATTATCAGAATAACTGTCTAAAAACATTCCATGGGAAGAAACTGACCCTTGTGAGAAACTTATTTCAAAGAATAGGCAACAAGCATGAACAAGGAACKTTCCCATCTTTAACACAATAGTTTTCAACCCAACCATCAATTTTTTATGCATCCAGCCCTACACAAAGGAGAGCCTATGTGCATGAATAATGAGTGCCTGAAGCTGACAGGATTCATGGAAGCCATCACCTGCCTGTGGAAATCATGGTGCTTAAACAAGGGCTCCTGAGGAGCTCTCCTCACCAAAACACTTGGCAGTTGTCCATGTTCAAGCAGCAGCCACATTGCCACAGAGGCAAGGAGAGCAGGGAACTGCAAGACCATGCTTTTCCCTTGTGGGCTTGTCTCTGGCTGTCCACAATCCCAGGAGGATTCTCCTCCTGTTCTTTCTGTGTGCTACAGGARCCTAAATAAAATTGAGAACTGAAGTCCTGAGGCAAATTCAGATGATGGATCCTGAAAGCTTTTGCCTTTCTCTGACTTATCTAATATGTCAGGCAGTCAGCATGACACAGAAAGAAGGGTGTTTATGCAGCATTTTCCCAACTCACATCCTTTTCTCAGCCTGTGTCTAAAACACTCTGGCGCTTTAAGTTGTTTCTTCTCCCCTTAAAAAGGTTTTGGGACATTTTTGGGAAAAAAGAAAGTATGCRAAACATGCAGAGATTAAACTCCAGTCTCCAAATCTCCATATTTCAGATTTTTTTTTCTGGTGTTTCAGAAAATGAAGGCTATCAGCTCTTGGATTATGTAAACTGACACGGCACATTTGGTTTCATTTTCTTCAGAGTGTCTGCATCAGCTTACCYATAAAGTATTGATTGCAGGAGGTTGAAGCTGTCTGCAAGTGCTGGCTGACTTTAGAAGARATTTTATTTGCAATTCCACCTCAAAAGCAAGGTGTTGCTGCTATTTATAATAGCAAGTACGTGGTGTTGAAGGCGTGCAGGTGTCTGTGGGAGAGGGGCTTGCACTCCAGTGCCCAAGTTTGTGTCTTTATGCACGGTATTTGTGAAAACATGAGGAAGGCATTGCACTTGAGTCATCCCTCTGGGGCAAACTGCCTTCAAAGCTTTGTTTTCCTTGCTACATCTGCTGTACTGCTTGCTCTCTCTGTTTTCCACACATCTCTGTCTGCRAGGGATTTCCCAGGCAGAAGCATGTAGTTCTGTGCCAAACCCTTGTTCTGTGCACAAACAGAAAAGATAATGTTTCAGGGCTGGATCACACACCGAGCTCAGCCTCAGCAGATCCAGCAAGCACCGTCTGGAAGGCTCAGCCTCAGGGAGCAGAGCTGCATGGCACAGCCACAGAAACCCTGAGCACCTCTGTGCCTGCCTGGCCACTGCACACACCTGACACCTCTGGGAGGAGCAGAGCTGGGCCAGAGCCTCCACACAGCCCGAAATCTCTGACTTCTGAGCAAACCTGCAAAGTGTGTGATAGGAGCTGGACAAAACTTCCTCAGACAAAAGGCTGTTTCTGAGAGATCCACAGGCACCACATGGATTTTGATACACGTGCCACTGAAGGGATTGCTCCCATCCTGTCATTTCCATGAGGAGAGGGCTGACAGTGCTGCCTCTAAACCTCGCTTTAGGAGGCGTAGACACAGGTTTATGTTTTTATCTTTGCACAGACCGGCCTGGCCGCCTGATCCAGAGCTCCTGAGCACCGGGCAGCCCAACAGCCATGCCGGGCATGAGCAGGCAAAGACGATCCCTGCTCCCCCATCCCCGCATCCCATCTGAGATGCCCTTGTGSCCTGCTCAGCCCGCAGCTGTGAGAGGCAGGAGCACAGAGCAGCTCCACGGCTGCTCCTGCATCCAGCGGCTGCGGGCGATGGGCGCTGCTGAAGGATGCTCGCACTGTAGCTCCCGGAACAGCTTCCCAACGCTTCAAACGGGCTTTCAAACGCCCTAATGATTTCCTACCTGCGTTCAGGACAGCTCAGACTTTTCCCTACTGAGATAAACACACTCTTGCCTGACTTCCAAAAGGCACCGAGCTTTCCCGAAGTTTCGTAGCGCTCCCGGAGATTGTGTCAGAGGAGAAATGGCCGTGGCTGCGCGATGGATTTTTCCCCGTTTCGGCAGCGATTTTGCTGCCTTGTGGCTCCTCGGAGCGGCGGGAGCCGGCAGTGCCGCCCGGCCGGGGCGGGAGCGCTCGGCTGACCCACTTTTGGGAGAGCGCTGCCAAAAAAGGGACAGCGCCCATCAGTCCTGATGACTGCTTTAGCAAACTGCTCGTGTCGAGAAGCGTCTGCGGGTTTTATTTTATTTTATTTTATTTTATTTTATTTTATTTTATTTTATTTTATTTTATTTTATTTTATTTTATTTTATTTTATTTATGTGTCTTAACTTCTCACCCGTGCCTCGCTTTTCAAAACAAGGATTTCTAGAAACCAGAGCCATCTAGGTGATTAACGAAACTCACATACTCTTTCATAAACATGTATTTCAGAATTTAATAACGCCACGTTGCAGCAGTTTCTTGCAGTGYTCCTGTTTTAGGGAGTCAGCGTTCACACCACGACAGACAGCATCAGTCACTTCCCCAGATTTTGTGGCCCATCTGCCCTACACTGGAGATCCCTGGAGATGTCATTACTGAAGTGATGAGACATTCTGGTTTGAGTGGCCATGGTCTCTGCAGAGCACAAGGTTGGGAATTAAGCATGCATCTTATGAACAGCAGTGCAGAGCAACATCAATAAATGATTATTCTCCTTAATGTTTATTTTTACATTCAGGGGGACCAGAAGAAACTACTGCCGGGCCAGAACTCCTGATTTTTAATTGCTGCTCAGGCCTGGATTGGTACTGCTGAACTCCAYTGTGCCTCTGGGAAATGGACACAATTCTTGCACTTACCACTGAGCTGTTGTGCTGACCAGGTGCTGCCCAGGAAGTTCTTTGAGTCTAGAAGCRCTGTAAGAGAAGAAAGGCATGTGGTTGCAGTGGAACAGGGCTTCAGTAATGATTCTTGGCTAAGGTGAGATTACCAGCCCCATCCAGTGAAACCCTGGGTAGTTTCCCAGCTGTCTCAGATGGAGAGTTATTCTATTTTTCATGTTATTTGGTACACTTCAGGTACATCTATTTTTTTCTCCCAATACTTGCATACACATATGTGTGCTCTGCAGCAGGTTCTATGATTTGGGGTTTGTTTGTTTGTTAGGATCACACATTGAAACACAGAGGAGTAATCTGGCAGCAAGGTAAGCTTTGTGTTGAGGTTAGCACTAATACAGAGCAA
Source organism: Alauda arvensis (assembly GCA_902810485.1). Lineage (NCBI taxonomy): Eukaryota > Metazoa > Chordata > Aves > Passeriformes > Alaudidae > Alauda > Alauda arvensis. The sequence continues at coordinate 1,076,309 of CADDXX010000279.1, forward strand.
GAACTCCTTGTGCTTAAAACACAGCTAYGGTGGCTGAATTATTGTCCCTGTGCAGTTTTCACGGTTATTACTTGGTAGGTTGCCTCTTCAGTGTCAAATTAGAAGTCATTCGGCCAGAACCATTGCWGTGGTGCCTCTTGAGGTTTGTAGGTCCACACACTCGAAGTATATTACATATTTTTCTGAGCAGTTGTGCTTTCACRGGGGTCTGTATTAGAACAGCATGAAACCTGCTGCTGTTTACAYGGGTTTCATCTAAACCTCACTGGTGGGTTTGCTTTGTGCAGCATCAGCAGCACTGAGAGTCAAACTCTGCTTCAGACAAACTTGAAACTTAAAAGAAARCTTGGACTCAGCTGCCTGAATCTCTTCCAGTATCTTTCTCCTTYCCATTCTTTTCTTCAAGGGCAAATTTGCTTTTAGCTTTCTGACACTGTGTGAACACCAAGCAGCTTCTTTTCCTACTTTTTAGAAGCCATTTCATTTTGCAGTGTACAGAAAGCAGGGTGGGGAGCAAGTATAGATTTAATTCACTTTTTTTTTTTAACATATTTCTGGCCATGGAGGATGAATTTTCTGTGTTCAAGTGTYTGTTAATGCTGGCTGTGGAGACCATAAAAAAGAGGAAAGAATAGAAGGGTTGATGAAAACATTCAAGGAACCAGCTGCCTTATTCAGGTGAAGAGGAATTTCAGGGAAGAAATGCTCACACATTATACTGGGCGTAAAGTTAGAAAGTCTTTTAATGTCCCTTAGTAATTAATAATTGGACTGGTTGGTGAGGCAGAGAAGTGTTGTGGTCCTCATTTCACTGTTAAGGAATCTACAACTGCAAAAAAATGAAGGCAGATATTAGATATCTAACCCCTTGAAATTTATGTAGAAACATGGTAAAAGAGTTAGGCACCAAATTAATTGTGGACTTAAGCAAAATAGTGATGAATTTTCTTTTTCTTCAGGTGCTTCTGGTTTTGTTGATTTTATTTGGTCTCATCCATATTTAAAAAATACATTTTTAAACAAATAGCACAAGGTAATAGTTCAAGTGTAATTGTCCTTTACACTTGAAAAAAACAGCTTTATWTTTCATGTAGAGCTTTTGCCTGAAAATTGTCACTACAACATCTTCTGGCAAATGAGAGAGAGATTTGAGTATGGTAAAAGACAAATCTGTGTATGGATTAAAGCAGAGAAGATTTCCAGTCTCCCCACAGGGTTTTTAATCTTAAACAGCAAAAAGCCAGATGAGATTAAAAGGAATTATGTAGCAAATAGAGTTAATGCTTTTATCTAATATAAAAGGATGGGGAAATTTTAGATGCAGACAATTAGTTTTAGTTAAAATTATTAAAATGAAGCATTTTATATATACATATATATGTTTTATGTTCTACAATGAATGTTAAGATGGAGTCTCCATGGAGCCTCTTAAAGTTTAAGATTCAAAGTAAAATCCTGACTGAAAATCCAGCCTTGATCATGGTTATTAAAACAGATACCATGAACCTGAATTGGTCCTTGTACAGTTTAGTTCCTTTTTCTTTGTGTAAGAAGATGAACTGTCATAAACTTTGGTTTGATGGGWTTTTTTATCTTTTCTGGAGAAAAGATGATAACATTTCCTTCTACTGCAGCTTATATTTGTAAAGAATTATGGATAAGTGGGTCCAAAGTGGCCAAGATCCACTGAAATATCTCCATTGTATGTTAGGTGTAATTTTAATAGGAAATCATGACAGATTGTAACAATCTGGAGAGAATCTTATAACCCATTTTCCATGAAAAGGACAGGCAKAAACATGGCAGTTGCTTTATTTGTCAGACAAAAGAATTTATAAAAGCAGCATCTCCTCTAATTTCTTTATACAACCACAGCCATACACACACAGGTACACACATCACATTTTTCTTCAAAAGGCCTTTCTTCAGCCCTGCCCCACATTTTCCTTCTATATATTTCAATAWATAGAATCTGWTTAATTTTGCTGCCAGGAAATAATRCTACTTCTGGATTATAAACAGATCTCTACAGAGCAGGGATGGAGTTGTAATGTCTAAAGGGGAGTTGTGATGGACAAGACTGATTAATGTTGAATGAGACTCTTGGGACAATCCTTTCAGAGCTTCTCTTTGGTGCACTCAAACACCAGTGTATCAAACAGAAAGAAGGRGGTCCATGGAGCACCATTCTGCTGTTGGAGCTTAAAGTGCTGGCCAGGAAAAGTCTGGAGTTTCCTTAAGCCCCAGTGCAGGTTCAGCAGGGATTCCAGGAGATTGGGCACTCTCTCCAAAAGGCTTTGGCACACCCTCAGTGGGAGCTACACCTCTGAAACCTGCCCAGAGGCATTTCCATRCATAATATATGATGTGCTGGCCCAAATCTTGGAAGTTTGACCAAGCATCTGCTCAGGCTTCCCAACAGGGAAGTCGTGCTTACACGGGAAGGTGCTGGGCAGAGTCTGCTGTGAGATTAATGAGGGTAAGTGGAGATTTAACAGAAATGACAGGAAAGAAGTATCAAATGAAATCTTCTCCAGGCTTCTCCTGTCTGCAGAGTGTAGCTCAAACCCCTCAGCCACATAAGAAGCAAAAATAAATTCTTTCTAGGTCATTTTATTGTTGAAGATTAACTTGAGATCAGAGACTCACACCATGCTGTGCCGGTGCCTCTGTATTTTGCAATATAGTTATTGGTACAGGTTTTTGAGGACTAAATTGTCAAAATAGCTCAGTAGTTGTGTGAAATCTAATAATTTTACACAGATTACAGTGCCTCTGTGTTCGAAATGGATTTTTAAATTCCAATTGCTGAGACTGCATCTTTAGTTTTCCCTGATTGTTTGTAGATATTGTGAGTGCCTTTGGATCATGCCAGAGTGCAAATGACTGAGCATAGAAATGGACTTGCAGCTGGATTCCCAGGAGAGCTTTCCACACAGGGTAATAGCTCACATATTGAAATGTGCTCACCAAAGAGGTGCTAGGGAAGCAGTAAAGAAAACCCTGATTTGCTTGCAAAATGGGGATTGGAAACAAGAGCAAGTAAAAYTAATCTAATTTCTCACAGAAGTTCWGGCAAAAATCAAACTCYATTGTTTTCATCACTAATTATAGGTCAGGATCTGCAACCATTGCTGAAGGTACCYATTACCTTGTTGTCAGTGCAATTCCATTTATTAGAGTRTGTGTCAAAGAAACATGGACAATTGTTCTTCCCAGGCTAAGCTTCTGCTTAACACAAGTGTCAGAAGTGTTGAGCCTTTACTGATTAAGATTCTGAGTTCTTTATGTGATATAACCAGCCTAAGCAGAAATAGCCAACGTGCTGAAAGGCAGTAGGTTTTATTTGCAAAAAGAACAGCGTGAAAGGATCTGTGCTGCAGTGATGCCTTGTTGTCTTTACTGTTGCTGTGGAGTTGAAAGCCCATCTGTCCTCCTTATTATGGCAAATTCATTCTGGAGTCACTTAACTGAAGTATCCTTAACCTAGTGCTTCTGCAAACTACTACATCCACAYAGAAAATAGTTATTAAAATAAACATCTCATTATCAGCAGCCTAATGCTGTASCATTGTGAGTAATCAATGAGGTCTCTGGCAATCATGGGAATTATACAATATAATTGAGTTATTTATAATAAAAGTGCTGAAGAGTTGCTGACTTTCCCAGTTAAACATTTTTTTTTTCTTTCTTTCTTTCATACAGTTTGCTGATCTTGCTCTGAGTTTTCAGCACAGTATATTTGCTTTTTGTCCTGTCATAACTTCAGAATAGAAATCTATTACGCTAAGCACAGGTTTATAAAAGATCATGAAGTTGCATAACAGAATCACATCGTGTTCCWTAAGCTTTAAAAGCATCACTTCAGGTAAGAATTTTTATGCTATCTTCCATAATGAAATAGAGGCTGGAAAGATCCAGCAGGAAATATTTTATGTGTTGCTTCCACCTCATGCTGACCATTTTTATTTTGCCCCTTTTGCTTCAGTCTCACAGCCAGCCATGCAGAAAAATGGGTTTGAATCCCCTGCACAGTCATTACAGAGAGAATGTAAGAGTCAGGGTAGTGCTGAAGCCTCAGCTTTGAGTAAATAAATATAGGAATAAGAAGCCTTCAGCAGATACCACAAAGGCATACAAATCCCTTTGCTTTGTGCCCCCTCCCATTTTCCCCTTCTCTTCCACTGGCCATTACCCACAGACAGAAGTCCTGGTAGAAAGTGGCTACTCCTCCTCTCAGATATTTCCACCTCAGCTTAAACTGGTGATGAGGATGATGTAAAATAACCTTGGAGATTTTACCCAAAAATGAATGAAAGAGCATTCATGGTCTTCAGTTTCAGGAGTTAYCTCTACCAGGTGGGTGTTGGTAATCACCTGGAAGTAGTAAAGTTATTAACTGCATCCAACACTGGGTGTTTGCCCACTCCTGAAAAGGGAAGTAATATAYAGGCAGCTGTGATCTTGCCCTCTAGACTGCCTGACAATGTGGAACTTGAATGCACTGGATATCTTTACATTTATCACAAATATTTTCTTCTCTCCATCAGATGCTCTGGCAAACATTTGGACCCTCAGAATAAGATGGTCATTAAAATTCACAGTCCAGTCAGCACAACTCAGCTGTGAGACCATTGATAGCAGGGATTTTTTTTAGGAGGAAATAGGCTTGTCCCCTTTCCTGTAGGTACAAGATTTGCAGTGCTGTGCTCTGGTTCAAGATTGAGAGGTTAGAAGACATGCAAGCCACCAGTGTGAAAATGAAAGGAATAAAATTCAGAGATCCTATTCTGTGCCAAAAAAAAAAAAAAAAAAAAAATAAAAAAAAATCCAGAGAGCAGCAGCTGAAGCTTGTGTGTTTATCAGGGAGATGAATTTGTAGGTGAGCTGACTCCAAGCTGCACAGAAGTTGGGGAGCTTTTCTGTTGGCTGAGGACACCTCAGAGGTCAGGTGGGAAAAAGCCCTGCTCTCTGCAGGCTCAGTAGTCCTTCCAAACAGAGGACACCATGTGTCTGTGGCAGGAGGATGGGAGAGGTAACACATAGTCATGACTGCTATAAAGCAAAAGTCAGACCTAGATTCCCMCAGCCTGAGAGATAGACAAGGACAAATCACACCAAGGCTTGCAGGAGATGCTGCCTTGCACCTTTTTTAGTACACAGGAGTGATGAAGGAGGGAGGGTCTTGCCAGCTTTTTTCCCCCTCATTTGAAAAGCTGCACTGCTGTGTTTCATTTTRCTTAATGCAAAAGTGGCAGAAGGAGGGAGGCAGAAGAAAAGCATCTMTATCAGACACAACAGAAGGAAATATGGGAGGAGGGTGGGGAGGTGGGTTGGTGGTGTCTGGTTTATGGCCCTTCTGTGCCATCTGAATGGTACAAAAGGCTAAAAAACAGCCTGAGCATCTGTGTTACTCTCTGCACCACTATGATAATGAAAATCCAMAAATGCTTAGAGAAATAAACAACATTTCAAGTTTCCCAGGGTTATAGAAAAGAAATATTTATTCTATCTGAAAAAGACTATGCAGAGAAGTATTGGAGTTAAAAAAAAAAAGTCATAATGTGTTCACAATGTGAGGGAGAAGAGCAGCRCAGCAAGCAACCTTAACCAGGCTGTTTCCAAACTTTTGACTGCCTAACCATGCAGCCTTAATGCTCTGTTACCATATTTGTCATGCACACAGTATTATATAGATATATATAATACCAACTGTCTGGATAGATATAGATATCTTATTTTTATTGGAATTTTATCCTCAGTCTCCTCTCTGCTTCTCTTTTCACAGTTTTTTTCTTAAGCAGAATGTGAAGCTAATACTTTCAAATTTCAGCTGCACTTTTGAACTCGTGATATTTGAAAGCAATTTTTTTTTCCTCATCACAACCTGAAACTGATATGTTGTTACACAGGAAATGTTGCACATCTCAAAACTCTCCACTCACAGAAGAGGCAGAATGTATCCTTTTGAAGGTGTGGGATGCAYGTGAAAAAAAGTATCAAGATTACTCTGCTCCTTGGAAATTATCACTGCAACTCTTTTCTCTGCCTTTTTCTTTACACAATTATCTCCTAAAAATGCTTAAAATTCATCTTCTGTCATGTAGATGCTGGAGTTTATTTTGAAATGCAAACTTGTCTGACAAAGCTGGATTACGCACGTGTTTATGCTACATGAAAATATTAATATGAAGGAATTCCAAACTCAGCTCCATGATTARATCTAAGAAAGGAATTAGTAAAGCTTAATTTAAGATCACTTAAATGATCCCCAAGGTTAAATCCTACCTGCCCAATGAAAGCCAGAGACACTGGAGCCCTCCAAGGTCTGTGGTGATCAAAGGATCTTGGCACCCAAGTAGTCTCAAATATTTTGGTACCTAAATCCACCATCTATAGATGGTCAAATTCTTCCTATTTTATTATAAAGGAATTTGATTTTGGTGACAAAGAGAAGGCACAGAAAATGGAGCCCAGTCCTCCAGCCCAGCAAGGTCCATGTCTTGAATTTGTGGCAGTTAAATGAAACCACAAAACAGTCTTCAAAGCAAGGACAATCCTCATCCAGAAGGGAATATCAGGAGAGAAATTGCTTTTTGTCACTTCTGAGCAGGATCAGATGCAAGATAGGAGCACCAGGRAACTTTCTGGTGTACATCCAAGTATCTTTATCCTTTTGGATGCCAGCGAGGTTAAGAAAGGGTTTTGTGAATTGTGTTTCTTGGATTCAATGCCTAAAGCTCACATAAAACCTACCCATGATGTCTAACTGCTTCTGCTGAATTGATTTTGTTTCATACTGGTTTTTCCTTATTACTTATATAGATATAAGTAATAATATAAGTATTATAAGTAATATAATAAGTAATATTCCTTACCCATGGGTGCATTTTAACCCTGTAGCTGCTGCCAGGCTATATGGCAAATAGAATTTTGTTAAAGGTGAGACCAAACTTCTAATTTCCCTTCAGTCCTAGAGTTCAGTAACTCTGGATAAGAAGCATTTGTCATGCATGAAAGTGTTGATTCCATCTCCAGTAATCAGCCACCCATCTAATCCATCATACTCGACCAGATTATATGTAAATCTGATTAGCTCACACAAGAATGGAAAGGGGATTCTTACTCCCTTTGGTAAACACATCAGTCCAATAACCTGGACATCAACAGAAAGAAGCTTTACACTTCACAGGGGAGAGGCAATAATCCTAAGGATATGATGATTATAAGTGCTCACAACCACCAGGAAGGTTGGAGGCATTTTATGAGAGAAATCCTTCATCTCTTAAACTGGTCAGGCCCACAGATTTGCTTGGTTAGCTGATCATGCTTCCTTCAGAAGACCTATCTGCTTAATGCAACAGCTCAATAACACAGCATTAATTTTTATTAACTAATTGCTTGTATACCTACAGCTCTATCATGTTGTTGCTGTAGCCAGGGTTAGGAAATTGTCCGAAGAAAATAAATTTGAGGCAACTCAGGCACAGGTAAATAGGCTGTTATTATCCATGAACCATTGTCATTATGGTCATTTCTGAAAAATCATGTGTTTCCCATGGTTCATTAAATCTGTTTTACTGCCTGGATAAATGAGCTACTTTGAGGTGTCAGCAACAACCCCAAGCAGGAGGTTTTATTCTGCTAAGAAAGATGGCAATCAGCAAAAAGAAAGGCAATCCAGAAAACATCTTATACAAAATTCATGGGTTTATTAATTCATAATGTTAAATGTTTTTGGCAGCTAGCTAGTCACAGAATCTCATCAATATGTGCACTTATAAACAAAGGGAAGGCAATAGCTTTTCTTTAGCAACTTTGCTCTGATACTTTTAGTCTTTCAAGTAAAAGAAGAGGAACATTCTCATTGTTCTATTTCACCAAGCCTGTCCACCAGATTGTCTTCAAAATGGCCAGCGTGAGGYTTCCACCACGATTTATCAACAAATGAGTCAGAAAAACCCCACATTATGGAACCAGAAAAAGGTAAGAAAGGAGAAGGGGAGGAAACAATGTTCCCATTTCAGCCAGGGATTTGTGCTGCCCTTGCCACAAACAGCTTTTAGAGCAGGCCAGGCTGGTTAACATGACTTTAGTTCCCCAGCAGGCACTTACACCATGGAATTTATTTCATGTGGCACCATTACGGGAATGCTGTGAGGAGGGAGAGCAGGGACAAAGCCTGGTGCTGGTGCCTGTGCTGTGGTTTGAAGAGGAACACCCTAGAAATAAGAGAGGAAGGGGAACTCCATCTTCCTTTAGAGCATCCAAACAAGCCAGACTCCCAATTCCTCTGGAGCCAAGGGCAGCACAAGTGGTAGGAGAAGAGGAAAAGCAAGGAAAAGACTGAAGGAGGGGTGCTGGAGAATTTCTGAAGGGAGCAAGATACTGCTGCAGAGGAGGGCAGATGTGCAGCAAGCCTCAGAAATGGCAGAAATTGGCYTTGAGGACTCCAAASAGAAGTCAGGGGAGGGGACAYTTTATCTCAAACACAGAAACACTGSAAKTTKCTAAAAATTTGAAAGMAARCCTGRAGAAAAGGACYCATCCTTCTYAARAGGKATATTTGTCTTCCAGATTTTAATACATTTTATTCATCAAGTTTTAAGTTCTGATTTTTTCCTGCTTAGCCTGCTATCTTGTTTTACTGTGTGTGATGTGTGCAACATTATTTTCACCCTAATTAATCTTTATTTAAATGGCTACAAAACTATTAACTTCAGATTAATGGGAAAGGTTTGCTTTTTATTGGGGGTGCAGGTACTGTGAGCAGGTAACCCTACACCACCAGCTGTCAGTGCTCACAACCCCACAAAAGTAGAGGATAGGTAAAGAATGATTTTGAATTACTTCAGGAGGGCTGCACAGGGACAAGGAGAGGAAACTCTTCCCCTCTCCCTCTCTCTAAAGTCTGCAAGCAAGTATGTGCTTATAGGTAGATACGTAGCGAAGTGACACTGCCCAGCCTCTTGCATCTTTCAAAGACCAAAACTCTAGCTGGCCTTGGACATGTGCACGCAGTAGAAAACTGATGATGAGGAGAAAAGGAATCAGTTGCTAGAAATCAATGAATGGCAGCCCTAAAAGCTGTATGTGACTTACTTAAAGTGTACAGGGAAAAGATTCCTGTTGATTTAGATCCATATTGCATGGTGGCCTTTTGTACCCTCCCCAGCACAGCAGAAATCTGCCTGTGACCCAACACTGCCTGTGGGGCAGCCTCTCCTCCAAACCAGCCACACTCAGGATATTGAACACACTTTTTTTTTTCCCCCAGAGTGCAACAGGGTACATGTGGAATATTATATTGGTTTCCAGCCACCTGCCAGAATTTGATGGCAGGAAATTTGCACGGCTCTTGTTGTAACCAAGTGACAGATAGTAAGTGAGAGGTGCCATTGTTGGAACTATCRCTATCAGATTTTCTAATGCAGCCCTCTTGTAATGAGATCATACACATTGCTCAAGCTTCAATCACAACTTCCACTGGAGGAACAAGCTTGAATAACAATAAAAGCAGAAAGCATTTTAAGTAAATAGAATTTCCCAGATACTGCATAATGGTGTTTGTTATAGCTATCTTTTATGAGCCTCAAGAAATATTTTGTATCAGAATGATTTCCTCCAATATAAGCTGTTATCACAGAGGTCTCCTATGTCAATTCTTATTTAAAATATATTCCCTTACAGTCCCAACATTATGAAAGCATAAATTAATGTGACCTCTTTGCTTCCCTTCCATGTTCTTATAAAACCTCGCCRCAGCTCTCCGAAGAACAGTTACGTGCTGCGTTGTACAAATGCAGCCTAAACCACTCCAAATAATAATAATATCCTTTTTGGCAGCAGAAATTTATTCCATGTACATCTTTCCAAGCCCCTGAAAAGCCAAGGTCTTTCAGTGAGGACTGCACAGAGCATTTTTTTTTTCCTAAGCTTGAGTGTTGAGGAGCGCAGAGCCGATACCGCGCTCCGCTCTCCTGATGGAAAACCTCCAGGAGCCCGAGCAAGCGCCGCTTCTTTTGAAGAGCTCGTGGGAGCACAAGCAGGGATCCTGACAGAACAGGCAGCCAGTGCAACAACAACACCCCAGCAGCTGCAGAAGGGAGGGCAGACTGTTCTCMTGAGCTGCAGTAATTCATTATTTCCCTCTTGCCTAGAGCTTGCCATTGGCAAAAGGACAGAGCCAAAACAAACTCCTGCAGTGTTGCACATTCCTGCCTAACTTTTCCCTATTAAGATCATTTTTCCTGTTTTGCACAGTTTGCTTTTTTGTTTCAGTGTGTATTTATTATTGCTGGCAGCAGATAAAAATTATTTCATTATTTCATTACTTCATTACATGAAGTTCTGACCACTTTGTTCTCCATACACTGCTTTCTGATGGTGTAAAAGAGCTGTATGATTCCAAAATTTATTTCCTTAAGCAGTTAAAATCTTGTTTACAGGCAAAGAGAAAACATACATAAAGCAAAAATTTATCATTAGTACAGCTGAAATCCTAAGAGTCTCATCCAAGAATCGTTATTATTCCACATATAATTGTTATGGAAAGAGAAAGAATAAGTCAGTGCAGAAAATGTTCAGTAATAAAAATAACAATGCAGTTAAATTTTTACACATGTGCTTAGTTTCTACCTCTTTTCATGATGTTCTGCTCACCYTTCTGGTGTTCCTCTTACCCCTTGGGTTGGGGGTTTCTTTCTCATGTGGCTGTGTTCCCAGTGAGTTGCCAGCACCTCCTTTTCGGGGAGGAATACAATGTTCATTTTGAAATTTTCCTCTTTCTCTGTCTTGGATTCATTTGGGGTCACTTTTATATGCCTGCTAACATGCTTTTACAGCCAGRCTTTATTTCACTGATTTGCACCTCTGAGTTACAGCCATTTTTAAAGGTGGATTTACATGTGCTAGATACTTTTTTTTGTTTGCTGGCTCATCCCAAAAAAGCAGAGTAGTTCAGCTCCAGGTCTGCATTTCTTTAGCTGTGGGGCCTTTGGTGTCAAGTCTGAATTCCATATTTCACCATCTCAAGTCTCTACACTGAGCTCTGTGTCTCTCTTATCCTGCCTGRCCCATATTTACTGGTGAAACCRTGGTGGCTCCACAGAAARACMAACAAAAGTAAMGCAAATYYGCCAGAAAGTCCWAAAGAGTTGGAGRAATTGCTGTCACAAACAAACCAACTGAAAAAAGGCTGCAGGCAGGTCAAGAAAAGTTCAGACAGAGCAGGTCCTGACACCTTGCAGACTCACTCAGTGCAAAGTTTATGGCCACAGCATTACAGTGTTACAAATCAATGTAATGACAACATGTTCTTACAAAATATCTYCTCACTTTTCTTAGAGGCATGAAGCAGATTTACCTYCTTTATGTTTTTACTGTAAAACATGAATTTCACTCCCCAAATAATTCTACARTTCTTATAATTTATAATAAGAACTTAYAATAACATAACTTTGTTTTGTGATCTTCAGTAAAATGACAGTGATAACGAAATTGTTATATAATGTAACATGCATAGCTTGGTGAAATGTATCATAAGGGACAAGGTGCTAAATTTCCTTTTTGTCACCTCTCTAGACAGTGTTTCTCACTATTTTAGCTTCCAGCATTTTTAATTCTATGATCCAATATGGCTCAAAACAAATCTAGAAGTTGTAACATATAAAGAAATGAAAAAAGCTGATGGAGGCTGAGCCTTGTATAAGCAAAGGCAACAACTGTGTTTTGTACACTTTAAAAAGCAGCAAAAGCCCAGAGCCACCACTGGATTATCCAGCACATGTCCACCACAATTAGATCCAATGAAAATTCATACTCTTATTTCCTAAAGAATGGCATTTGAAATCATTGAATCTATATTAATACATTGCTTTGATATGTCTCCTCTTCCTTCCAAAAAGTTTTTGGACAATTTCCCATACTTTGTCTATTTCAAAACAGGACAACCCATCCCAGAAACTAAGAAACTGATTTCTTACAGAGGGAACATGGGTTTAATCCCATCAAAACACAWGAAAATCCCATCAAATACAAGAAAAGCCAGACACAAATCTGCATCTCTTTGGTCTTTGCTGGGCTGCTTCTCAGGGAACAGCTTGCTGGCCAGTTAATGGRTGGCTGGGCAGAGTGTTCAGTGCTAACCATTGCAACAACCTTTACCAAGCTGAAAAAATGATTTACTAGGAACGACAGTGCAAAGCCATGAGGTAGCTGCTGAATGTTTCAGTCATGAATATCCCTGCTGTTTCCTTGGGGTCTTTGCATCCACCCAATTTCCACTAATTTTTTTAATTGTGAAATTTCATATTGGAAGCTATTTCTTTTCTCTGTGGCTGATGCACAGATGTCTTACCATCAAATACTGTACTGGTAGCCTGTTCTTATTCTGTTGCTACTTTTCTACTTCAACAAGTTTGAGATATCCCAGGCAGAGGAAGAGGACAATACTGCAAGATGCTGCCAACATATACAGTGAGCAGCMGCTTCTGTTCTGATAAATTTATGATTACCCACTCCATTTGTCTCAATGAGAAGTGAACTTTAAATTTTGCATGGTCCATTAGGGCCTCAAGTGAGCAAGGCATTTAAGCATGTGCTTGAATCCATCTGCATTCAGGAAACCAATTAAGTACATGYTTAATTTTAATGATTAATCCTGTACTGAGGGCTATAAAGCCAAACTGCCTTTAACTTGGACAAAGTCCCCTTTCTCTTTATTTCAAAAGAAAACAAAGRAGTTCAATGCAAGAGGTGGAGTTAGTGCAAAACAAGGCTTTTCCATTTCAGCCATGGAAAAGCTGTACAGTGAGGATGATAATGTGAAAATTTTGACCTGGAACAAGTAGGGTTGATTCACAAAAGCTAACTGTGCTGTTCTCAGTGGCAACACGAGGCTTCTACCTCTTCTCTGACTACAGAGGCAGCCTGGGGAGAGCAGCACAACTCGAGTGGAGCTAGCAGTCATTCTGTATTTGTGCAACCAGGCCCAGAATTCCACATTGTCCCACAGGAGACACGGTTAAAGTACGAAGCAAATTAGCCAGCAGAACATTTCTTCTCCTGTGCATTTTCATCTGCAGCTTTAATCATCCCATTAACAGTGTCATAGATGCCTTTATTTGGTTTTCTGAGYGCTGCTATCATCAGGACAGACCAAAGCTATGAAGTTGTTATTTCTCACTGAGACATGTATGATGCCTATTGATGTTGAAATTAAGGGTTTCTGGAGAAACAGTGCTGCAACATTATTATTAGTTCATTAATTGCTCATCTGGTTTGAATTGGCTATGGCATTTCATAATATATTCYATTTCACCCTGTTCACCACACTATGCAGGGCAGCTGCAGAAGTACTTTGAAAGCTTTGAGGAGGTATTTTTGTTTATGAGGGCAAAGGCAATATGTAGGCTTGCCTTAATAAAATAGGTCTAAATCAGCATTAAAAAAAAAAAAAGTTAGAAATGAAGTAGCAGCTTATTAAAAAGGAGCTTTAGTGACAGATGAGTTTAGTAAAGCCACCAGTATTTGAAATCACTGGGAAGTACCCAGCAACACCACAAAATGACATGAGGAGACAAACACCCCAGCCTATCTCTGTAGGTGAGAGAAGCAGCAGCCCAAGGCTGGCCTGTCCCTGAAGGACTAATTTTGGCCTGTATTAACTGCTCAACCCAGGGAGTTCAGYTTAAAACCATTAGAAAAAGCAGAGCACATGTTTAACAAGTGAACAGACAAAAAAAAAAGCACCTCAGAGCTCCAGCTCAGCTTGTACCACTCAATAGAGCTGTTAGAGCAACACTGGCCCGGGGCACATGACAAGAGGTAGAACAAGAAGATAAAGAGGTCAGCAATATATTTACAGATACTAGCATTATACTTCTGGAAAGTATTTTGYGTTCCCTTCACAAATGTAAACACTGGCAAAAAGGCAAAGATTGATTTCAGAGCAGTGCATTGATGGGTTGATTTCTTTTTTCAGGAGACAACTATTATAAGAAGGACATTTTTAGTAGCATTTGTGCCCAAAATTCTGCAGCATGTGGATGTTCAATGGCAGGAAAATTCATCCTTATAGTGTTCCTCCACTGCCTCTGTTAACTTTTCCATTCTGTACCCAGATTCCCTCTCYTTTTCCCAACCAGCAAGAAAATTGATCCAGACCTACATGCATGCTTTAATCTCCTTACAAATGTTTCATGTCCTTGGCAGCAAGAACTTGTGATGGCAGCCAGCGTGAGCCCAGGTGTGCACTGGGGTCTTCAATTATCCCCCAGGAACCAGGAGAGCTCTCACAATTCCTCTTTTCTTTTGTTTTTTTTTTTTTTTTTATTCAGTCCTCAAGATTTTGCTGGGTTTGCAATGTGGCAATTGTTCCCAGGGAAATGGAAGAGAKCCCAYRTTTCCCTTKGTGRGAAATAGTTAAATWTTTGCKGGGTCACAGACARAAAGCAAATGTGCTRCATTTCTCTTAAATTAAACCAAGGTGCAWCAGAAAAGAARGAGAAGGTCCCTSGTTTCCAAAGGTGTTTATCCCATGTTGGCTTATTCCAAARCATAGAAAGCATTGCTACAGTCCTGGGAGCAGCTCCCATTTCCTGGTCTGTTGGGTGACTGCCCACACAACAAGGCTGCTGTGTGAAAATGGGGCCCACCTCCTCCTCTGGCCATCTTCTAAAAGAAAACAACCTGTTGCCTCTGTATCCTCTACATGCCCTCCAACAACCCACGGATCCATCCTCCTTTGGAGGGAGGTTTTGTTTCTCTGCCCCAGCTGACAGGAGCTTTGCTTGGAGCCTTTGAGAAATATAGCAATTCCTTATATACTTCCAGAGGGGTGAGAAAGTTACCAGTGGTGTTTGGGCAGGGGCAGAATTGGGATGTAAATCAGGGGGTTTGCTCCAGGGGATTTGGATGTGGGTTTGGATCATGTTCCTGAGCTTGCACATAGGCAGGAGTTGTGTGGCAGAGCTCTCCCCAGCATTTCTCACCGCAGGAAACTTCAGCCTTTGCCACAGAATCTCAGCCTTTTTTTTTTTTTCTTTTTGCCTTTTATATGTTTCCAAAGTGTCCTAAAAACATATGCTTTTAATCTCCTTTGAGTCATCAAAGAGTTTAAAACAACACTCCTGAGAGCCCGGGGACAGAAGTGATGCTGTGCCACCATGAAATCTGACATTTTGCTAAGGTACCACATGAGTCAGTGTTTTACTGCAGATTTAATTATTTTGCTGCTATCAGAAGTCTGAATGAATTAACTTTTCAGAGCCCATTCTTTAGTGAGATTGGATATGGCTGCAACTTGCTCTGCATTCTTCTCTGCAAGAGAGAAATACATTGATGGTGGTGGGGGTGGAAAACCAAAGCTGTGTCACTGAGTCTAGGAAAAAGGGAGTGAGCACAGAAAGCAGAAATATCTTTCTACTAAAATTATTTGGGTTTTGGTGAGAGAGATGATAGCCTGACAAGCAGAGGAGAAAATTCTCCTTAGCATCTGCCGTGACTGTAGGATAGGGAGAAGAAAGGAAAACCCTGTGTATCCTTTCCCTGTGTCTCCACATCCAGCACTTGGATTCTGTTGCAGCTCTGTCTTCACTGGCTTTGTTCCTTTGATCTTGGTGGACTTCTGTGCTTTGAATGATTATTTTTCCTTGGGTAATGAGAAGCCCACGTGTTTCTATGATAAGATTTTAGGCACACCCCTTCAGAACAGGTGCTAAATACCATTTGCAACATGAAAAGGAAAGTTTGATCCTGATAAAGTMATCCAGTGGACAAATGACCTCAGAGATATGCCCAGGAATGTGTTGGATCTGCAGCCAGCTGAAAAGGGGTGSGTGCCATTAAATTGTGTTAAACTGCACTGGGATTCACCACCTGTGGWGCTGCTCCAAGGTCAGGATGGAAGAATCAGGGCAATAATTAGACATTCTGTTTTTCAATTAGAAGCCACAGAGTAATGAAAAGCTTTCCAGGAGATCATTTAGTGTATTATTGGGTTGGGGTTTTTTAATTGGCTCTTAAAATGAATTCTGCTTGAGTGACTAACTGGACAGTYACTGTTGAGCTTGGGAAGTGCAAACAGGCTGGGGTAACCAAAGCAAAGAAAGGACTGAATTGATTTTCATATTAATAAGAGAGTTCATTCTATAGAGAAAAAGGTTAATTTGCTTTKCAGTGAGTTTATGGAGGAAGTGCTTGTGGTCAGGGTGATAATTTATAGCTAAATCACATGTTTAAAGGCAAAAGTGGTTACAGAAAAGCTAGGAACAGCATTYTCARTATTATGCAATGAAACTGTCAACARTGTTTTCTGTGCTTTCTTCTTCCCCCAAGCACAAGGATTTGAGAAAGAAGCCAGCACAATAGCACTGTCATCTGTGGCCTTATTTTYCCCCTGCACATCAGATATCTTAAGAAATGCAGGAGCAGAGCCAACGCTGTCTCACCCAGCTTGAATGCTGCTCATGCTTATGGTCTGGGAGTTCTCCCCCAATACCCATGGCTTCTGCTGGGCTTGGCTTCCCCACAAAGGTGCTGTCTGTAGGTACTGAATTTTTCATTTATTTGTTGTTAGCATGCTAATTCTTGAGATTTGTGAATTTTTACAGATGCAAGTAAAACAGTTTATGCCTAACATGATGACTTGACATAGATAAAATTATTGCAAATATAGGTTGAGGTTTCTTTCTTTAATTTTAGCCAAGAAGAATCTGTGATATTTAAGCAACTGAGRCTGAGATGGGCTAACTTGTTTCTTTGATATGTCTAGGTTTAGGAGTTGAAATTTTGGATAGTCACCTCTAAGGCTAAGTAATAGTGGTAACTGTGCTGCTGATTTAAGAAGTGAGGTAACATGTGTTACAAGATGTGACTGCAGGAGCAGTGACAGCAGCTTGCCCATTCTACCTTTGATGGCTGTTAAAGGTTTAAGCAATCATGCAAACCTAGAAAAGCTCAGCAAACAAATACCCAGCAATGCCTGCCCTTGGGAATTTTTTTAATAAAAAATGCTAGCACAGCACCTTTAGAACTGTGAGGTTTGCCACACCTGCTGTAGTTTGCATAGGGATGGAATGAAAAGCCCAAGTCAGGGAAACATCCAAAAAGCCACACTTTAAATTTCTGTCCCTTCTTGTATGAGAGTTTGAATTTGAAGGGTTCAAACTACTTGGAAGTAAACTTTTTGTTGCAGCTGKTCTGTGTTATCCTGGTCCATGACTGAGGYTCATGGGCTGCTTCTTTCTGGTCTCTGCTCTTGTGTGGGGAAGGTGAGAGCATGGTTCCACTTGGCTTAACCTTTCTCCCCCATCTCTTAGCTCTGCCACGGGGCTGGATGGATCATTCACCTGGATATGTCTTACACAGCTTCCATCTCTCCTGCTGTCCAATACCAGTGCCAAGTTATGGCATTCCCTGCTGTCTGAGGCTTTGACATCTGCATGTTTTCCTGAGGGCTCCATCTGTGAGTTATCTGAGTCTGGTTAAATGGGGATCCTTCAGACTTAGAACCACTTTAAACTCATCTTGTAGTACAGAAAYATCCCTGATGCTCCTGCAGAAAGRAGAAAAAAAACCAAACAAAACAGACCTGCACTTCATGAGCACTCTTGGATGACACATACAGAAGTGCATACAGATATTTTCACAGGCTATAAAAAAGAGAGCTCAAACTGACCAAGAAATAGATAAAACYAGTAATCTTCAGGATGCTACATGCAGTAAAGATTATGTATTGCAGATTACAATCTATGCTAAAAAGSGTATCTGCTTTGCTGTGGCAAAAGAATGGTTGAACCTTCCACATTTCCAAGCTCACATGWGGGCATGATAAAATCTTAACAACGTGCCATTAAATATGCCTTTACAACATCTATTCTGCCTTGGCTAGATATACCTGTGAATCCACCCTTTGAGCTGGAGATTAAATAAACTCCCTGGACAGCTGAGAAGAATTAAAGTATGACCTGAGAGTTCCTCTGCTTGACAATAATATTGTCTGTCAGTTTGTGCTGTATCCAAGATACTGTTCTCTGGTCCATGCCCAGAAAACAGATATTGATGGGTTTAGCTGATTAACATCTCTATATCATTTGGCATTTCAGTCTCAAAATACATTTTACAAAATGTGGCAGCAGGTGCTTCCTGGACTATGCACAGTGGTGCTCAATGCAAATATTTCCATGTATCCCCTAGCTAAAGCCTTGAAACTTTTTTCTGTCCTTAACAAACAGCAGTGCTCTCAAGTTYGGCCACTGGAGCCCAACATTTTGACTGAGACAGGGTTTGCACCTTGTAAGAAGCCATGGGAAGGTTGTCAGACCATTCCAARCCTCTCTTACAGGGCAGAACATCAGCCTCTAGCTGGTCTAAATGCAGATATGCTRATAGCCCAGTTATTTTGGACAGCTGATGACACAGGAAAGGAACTCTCTGCTACGTGCTTTGAAGCATATTGCTGCCTCTTAAAAATTACCATGTCCCACATTTTGGTTTATTGTTCATCGAGTTGTGAGAAGGGAGAGGCTGTAAGTGTCCCTTTGAAAAAGGATAGAGGAAAGCTRGACATGGGGTTACTCATGGGCCACAACCTGCTCCCTGAGATGCCTATGAGAAAATGTTTGCTCACATATTTATTTAATAAACCCTTCAGACCTTTCATTTATTCAAGCTTTACACCAAAATCACCCAGAATTCCTTTAAAAGCCAGTATTTTGTCAGTTAGTGAAAGGAGCAGGTAACTGTGATGTGTCCCACAGGAACCATCACTCACCTCCAAGGCTGGTGAGGAGAGAGGGGGGATGCAGATTTGGAGAAACCCAGCAGCTTCTGAGGAGAGACCACAGATGGATTTAACATCCATTACCTTTCTTATTGTAAACAGATGGCCCAATCCCAAAAGTAAGGGAGTGCATCAGTTTTCAGAATTAGGATCTGTGTGCCAAAAGTAAAATTCACACTTCCCATGGAAAGAAAAATAATGATAGCATCCTCAGGGACTTCCCAYCTTCAACCAGTCTGTGGAAAATGGATGGAAATTCTAGGAAACATGCAGCAGGAAGAGTTCAACTCCCTCCAGCCCCCTGGATCTAGCAGAGCTGAAAAGCTGAGCATCACCAGCATCACCCAGTGACAACAACTCAGACTGGCTGTGCAGGAGCTAAGGATGAAAGACACAGCCATGTGCAGGTCCTGCACTAAACACAGGACAGCTGAGGAGTGATTTGGGCACTGCTGAGACCCCTCCCAACACCAGCACTTGGCCCCAGTGCTCCAGAGAGACCCAGGGCACAGGGTGAGGGAGGAGGCAGCTGTGGTGTTCTGGCTGCTGCTTGTTTGCAGTTTATGGCCAAGATGTGCTGTTCCAGCTTCCTGGAGCCTGCCAGKCCATGCAGATGGAACCTGCATGGCAAGCAGTGAAAAGAGGATAAAGTAGCCACAAAGGGTGTGGTGGCATAACACAGATGATGAAATACAATCATGGCTGGATAAGAATGGCATATGTTCTAGTAGGTATAACAATGAATTAAAGCTTTTTTAAAATTTTTTATAGTTTTATTTTCATTAACTTCTGCTGGCTTGGGAGCCATYCCTGTACACACTTCCAAATGCCATAAAGTCATTTATGCACCACTGGAAATTATTTTAGATATTCAGGCCCATGTTACTGTAAACTGCAAGCTGATGACCAAACTGTAGCTTTGGAATCCAATTTAAATCTGCCATTTTAGTACAAAGCTACACACTTTTATGTGTTATTGCAAATGGATAGAGGAGTTATTCTCCATTGTGAAGCAAACTGTATTTTGTTTATCTAATGTTTAAATCTCCGGTGTTAMAGGAATACAAAAAACCCCAGGCCTGAGGTAACAAACTAAGCAAAAACACAGACTGGCATTTTCCTCCAGCATGATGATTTTAAAGCACTTTTCCCCCCTCCATTTTCAGACACGTTCTAACCTTTCATTGCACACTGCTCATATTTGAATTTATCTTTCTTAGCTATGGCTGATTAAAACTGGAGACAGTATTGCAGATGAGGTCTAAGCAGTACCCTGTAAARTRGCATGAACTCTCCCTCATCCTTACYRAAAGTAACCTGTCAGAGRCATTTCTGGATTGCCATTGCCTTTTGACAGCACTGGTGGCTCTCAGTTGTCCCATGGCCAATACCCTCAGATATTTCTCAGCATCAGCCATCCCTGGCTAATGAGTTCCCACTACAGAGCAAAAAAGTGATAATAGTCCCCAAGCCCATGCCCATTTACCCTCTGTACTATAACATTTAATTCCACTTCTATTACTTTTTCCCCTGGGGTTTTGCAGYTCTCCCTCCCATGGCAGCCTGATGCTCTTTACACCGGTGTCTCCTCATGGTGTCATCAGCGAGTTCCATTTGTGCCCTTTGTGGCCATCCTCATGCCAATGCACCTGAAACCAATATTAAAAAACAAAAACTAAATAAAACCAGCCCTGCTCTCCATTGCATTGCTTTATTAACAGCCACAAAACCAAAGCAAGTCCATTCCTTTAACAAGGATGTTGAAGAAAAGAGCTTAGCCAAGTACAGACATCCCAGACATCCCTACAAAGTCCCCCCATTGCCATTACAGGTGCAACCAGGGAAACACCACCAGTGCTGGGAGGGCTCCGCAGCATCAACCCCACCTGGCTGCCAAGGGCAGGGCCAGCCCACAGCAGCCACAGGGCACATGGGAACAGTCAGAGAAGGAAACAGAGGCAGGGCACAGGTCCTCCAGGGGGTGAACACAGCTGGTGTCTCAGCTTTTCATCTTGGTGATCTTCAACTCTTCTTGCCACTGGCTTGAAATACCCAGGTGCAGGCAAAAAACATCTTCATCCCCCAGCTTTCTCCCTGGTCATGTAATGCACACACTTTAATCTGAAGGAAGCCCAAGTAAGTGAAACTCTTGTGGCCTTGACTTTTATTCTGAGCACCCCATGCTGGCTTTCTGAAAAAGGACTGTTATAAAGATTTCTCAGAGAAATTGGGGTCACCTGCTGCAGTGAACTGAACATAATTGGGAAGTACTGTAGATATCCTCTGTTTGGAAATGAATTGCGTGTGGATGTGGCTAGCTCAGTTTTCTATGTGCTCCTGGCTTCACATGCTATTTTTAAGAGCTGTAAATGGAGCAGGTCCTGCCCCCCTCCTTCCACCCTCTCCTCCTACTCCCTGATTTCTCATCTTAAATTAAATTGGGTACAAACACTGTAACAAATAATTTTCTCTCTACAGTATGAGATCGGCACAGACAGAAGTTCACAAACATAGAGCATGTAGCATCTTTACAAGATAAGATCAGCACAGTGGATTTCTGTCACAGGGTTTGCCTTTAAAAATCGTAATCATCAGCATTAGAATGTTTATCATCCTGTGAGAGGGATACTCTCACCACTACCTATGAAGAGAGATGTCTGTGATAAAATATGGTATTTCTGTTTATCAGAACCTTTTAATTGCCCCCTGTGGGCAATCCTTGAGGATCTAAACTGTGGTCCTTACAAGCATTTACACCAAGAAAGCAAGACATCATTGTCATTTGAGAAGATGAACATGTTAAAAAGGATGTATCTCCTCCATTTAAAAGTGGAACTAAGAGGTTGCTGGCTTCCCCAGGTGGCTTTGTCCTCACAGGAGAGAGGAGCTAGAAAACAAATATCCCTGCCCTGCTGCCTTTTGCTGTTTTCTGCTTTTTTGCACTACTGAGACAAGTCCAGCAGTCCTGGTTTGTTGGATCAGGAGACTGATAACAGCAGAGCAGACACCCCTCTTGTCTCCCTCAGCTTTTCACGAGTGTCAGCCCCAAATCAATTTGAAAATCTGACAGTTCCAACTTGCTGATTCAGCCTGTTGCAGCAGGCCTCTTACTGGAGGATAAAAACGAGCAGAGGCACAGACTTTTTTTAAACACAACATAAAAAGGGTCCTGGTTTATTCCTCTTCATAGCTTAGTCATCTTAACTCCAACTATTCCCTGGCTCTGGCTGCAACAAGCTCCTGCTGGAGGTTTCCCTTGCAGCCTCTGGCTGCTGGCTAATTCCTGCTGAACTCTGACTGCAGGGATCATTTTACAGCCTCTGACTGCAGCTTTTACCTGGCTGGACTGTGACTGCAGGTTCCAMCAACAGGCTCTGACTGCAGACCCAGACTGACCTCACAGCAGTGATTCTCTCTCCCCAGGATCCTATTCCATGATTCTCTCCTTCCTGCTCCTCCAGGTTACCTTCTAAGCAGCTGCCATTTCTTTAGAGCTCTCCTCTGAATTCTTGACACTTTTTCTTCCATTTATCACAGGTCTCAGGGCCATTTCCATGCTTGGTCCAAGTGGTCAAGCAAAAGATTCAGGGTCTTACAGTCTGTTTCATCCAGGAGAAGAAATTGATGGGGGCATCCGATAATGTGGGGATAATTTTGCACCTTCTCAAGGAAAGGTAAAGTCTCCTTTTCTACTACTTCAGGGGAATTAAAAAGCATACACTCAAATCTCCTTTCTGCAAGGGGCCTTTCCTTGGGCCAGACTCACTTTACACACCTGGGCAGTGCTGGAGCAACAATCACTGACTGCCTGTGGTGTCTGTGTGTCACCTGAACACTCCAGCTCCCTACAGAACTGAAATGTGAGCCCACTCTTCTGGCCACTGGGCTTCCAGTTGCACACACCTCTGGACTGAACAAGGATGAGGCTCCTTCCTGAGCTTTGGAGATGGCCATTAACTCAGCTGCCTGCTTTAAGGTGCTCTAGAACTTCTTGCAGCCAAGGACAATCCTTTTTCCCACTATTTGGACCCAATCTGCAGCAACATCCACAGTGCATGTCACCAAAGCCTAGGGAATAGCAAAACCTGGCTTTGTAACTTGCAGCCAGCTTGCAAGACACAATTTAGCAGCTGGGCTCTCTACTTCCTAAAAAAAATGTAGGCTGATGCTAGGTAACAGGGAGATCATTCTGGATCTAAACCCTTTATTTGCTCTTTTTCTTGTTCAAACKGAACAATTTGGGTTCAATGCAATGGTTCTTGCTGAAATCCAATTTCAAAAGCTGCTTCTATTCCTTTGCTGCTTCTCATACACATTGTGCATGCACTCACCATCTACCTGCCCCTCAGTGCTTGGCAGCTTTTGCTGCATTCAGCCCAGCAAAATCCAGGTGCAACTACAGCAGATGGTAGCATGTCCCTGCAAGCTTCACTCAACAGAGGCAGCTCTAAGGGCATCTTCTTCAGGAAAAGCAGATTTTTGTTCAAGAAATAGAATATGAAAGGGTCCAGATACCAAGGGTTATGAATCTGGCAATAACATAGCTCTGCTGATAATGACAATGTTTTGAATAATTTTCATTTGAATAGATCTGCTTGCATTAGCAATATMTATAGTGTTGCTTGGTAACTCCTGATACCAGGAGACTGAAAAACACTTTTTCAAAACTAAATTACAATTCTGATATTAAATTTCATATTTTGGTGGTTTCAGTCAGTAACTTTTTTTTATATTATTCGCTATTTTTTTTTATATATTGGATAGATTTTTATTTCCTTTCCTAAAGGTGCCAAGTGAGGTTACAAGTAAATATTTCTTGGAATATGTTGTTATTTTAAGAAGAGTCAGTAAAACTGTAAAGTGAGAATACAGGTGATTTCAGACTCAGGTTGCATAATTCAGGATGAGTTTCAAAAATCAGGTAGAAAGCAATTCTAAATTATCAGTGGATGGAAATAAAATTACCACATAAAGTAGTAAAGCAAATTATATTAAAGGCTTGCATGGAAAATATGTTAATATATTTAAATATTAGTCAGATTTCTCTATTTATTTTGCTGGTGGTGCAGCACCAGCATTCACTTATTTTCCAGAAGCTGCATTGTGTGGTCATGAAGATACAGGAAAATAACAATAACAACAACAACAACAACAACAACAACAACAACAACAACAATAATAATAATAATAATAATGACAAATGTAGTACTGTTGATAGGATCATAATTCAGTAATGAATAAAACCCCACAATGCTCTACTAAATCACTTGTTAGTATTTACCCCAGAAAATTAAAAGGCTAATTAAAAAGAGGAAGGAACACACCCCACTATGCTGCAGTTTTAAAAGTGTGTCCTCTGATTTCCTCATGTTGCAAATTTTAAATTCCTTCCTGATTTTTTGAGGATTAACAAATTCACTTTTGCCTTCTCTGCTAACAAGGTCAGGACTAGGGAAGGTGTAGGGTGCTTGTAAATGCCAGGGRTTTGTTGATTTGGGGATACTTCTGTGACTAAAGGAATGGAGCAGTTGTGTGAGACCACCCCTAATATCTCTGCTGCTCCCTGACAATGCCAGATTGTGCAGGGAGCTGTGCTTCAAAATGAAATTCCCACCTCCCCAAATATATGCACAGTGACTTTCTGAAGCATGGTTTTCACACCAAGCACCCACACTCTGCTCATTTGCTTTCTCAATGGCCTCTTTTGGCTGAAGGTTTGAAACTGGCAGYTCAGAACTGCAGGAGGTCAGAAGAAGGCAAATTGCATTTGTTTAACAGCTCCTGGTAGTAGCAAAATTTTRGCTGATGCATGTGTAGGTGATTGCATCCATTCTAGTCCATAACTCTTGCAAAAGAAGATAGATCCTTGAGATCACTTCAGAACACCCTCTCTCAGGCTTTGAAGAAACAGCAAAATATCCATGGTAGATGATTGAGGAGTTCTGATCCCTACAAAAGTCCTCAGCCACTGAATGCACTTCCTAAGAAATCCTCCTAAGTTTGGAGAGGAGTAGGAGTTCCTGTCAAAGCCGTAAAATGTAGAAATGGAGAACACCTGCAGAAAAAGTTGCAATCCAAGCCTTCCCCCAGTTCATTGCCAGGTGAAACTCACTTCTGACATTTAAAAGAAAAAGAAATGGGAAGTTTGTTTSTCCCCAGGGCCCAACTGTGTCCTAAGTGCCACATTCCTGTAAAGGCTATGGAACCTTCAGCACTGGAAATCTGAGAGAAAAACAGSTTAGAGCTATCTGGAGTGACATCTGCAGGCAAGCTTGTTGTAAGACAAAAGAACCCAAAAGTCCTGGTCTCACTCCTGTCAGTAGATTTCTCATATTATTAATAGCATTTGGGAATAAGTGCACTAAAAAATTGRGGTTTTTTACTGCAAATATGGGAAGCATTTAAGCCAGGGGCAGTTATCTTCCAGAAGGAATGTTGTATTTCACATATTCTGGGCTGCAGAAAAGACTCATGAGGAGATTTTTGGTCTGTTCTACAGGAAAGGTAAAGTCCCATTGCTGCAGTGATCCCCAGTAATTCCAGATTCACAGAATATATCACAGCAGCTGTTTATTCACTGTTTAACTACAGATGTACTTATATTGCCCAAAACCAGACACCACAGATGTGGCACATCCCCACCCCATCCCTTCTCACCCTGAAATGAGGTATCTGTGATTCTTCACATTGCTGTGGTATGGTTTGTTCAATCACACAGGAAATTACTGAGAAAACATCCCAGGTGTAGTCTTCAAGGTACTACCATCCCAAAATGCTTGCAGAAATGATGGACTCCACGCCAAGAAACAAAGATTGAGAAATTGTGAGTTCTCTTCTTTTGCCTGGGGGGGGGGGGGGGGTGTTAAACTCCTAGGGGTCACATCAACATTTTTTGTTAAAACCACCAAGTTCTCCTGAGGTTGTACAGCTCACTCTGGTGGAGCTTTTGAAGCTGCATTATCCTAGAGTGAGCCATGCTGCTGACAAATTCAAAAATAAATTCTCTTTTTGCTGAGGGGAAAAGGAGCATAYTGTTGGGTGGCTTGGAGCTTCATGGTTGTGATAAGCTAAGGACTCAATACTCCTCCCACATTCTGGAAATTCAAGGCCTCAGTCCTAGCAGAACCAGAAATTACTGTTGTTACTTTGGTGATCCTTTACAATTAGATGTTTTCCTAGTGTGTTTTTCTGCTTTTGATCATTAATATTGCACTGTTTATTCCTCTGCTTTTATTATTGTCAAGGCTAAAATAATACTTGGGGGAGAAATGTGCTCAGAAAAGAAAGACTGGTTTTATTCCTCTGCTCACATTGCAAAATACAGCACACAACAAATCTGCAAGCAAATCTGGATTCCTGACTTATGTGGGTCATTAATATTTAATGCATGCAGCATCTACTCTTTTGCAAGTTTGTCCATGTTCTATTCTAATGTCCTGTAAACAGTCTCCAGGTAATTTCTGACATCTCTGGAGCAGGAAACTGCTATGTATACAAAATTCAAACTGTGCTGGAGATGAGAAATGATGGCAGAAATAAGTGTTAGAGCCCTTTGATYCCCCTTCCTCTCTGCAGCAGTAAATATATTCAGAGAGGCAGCGCTGTAGATTTATAAATGTTAGCACTCTGAGTGAAGTCAAACTAATTTACTCTATGAACTTCTCTGACATTATGAAAACTTTACAAAGAGATCATTGCATGTGAAGTATTAAAATACTGTAATTTTAACTTAAAAACCCCACTCACCAGACATCCAAGCTCCCTTCTGTATATCTKCTGTGTTTTGAAGTGCTTGAAGAAGAAGTGTGAACACCATAAAGATGGCAAAATAAATTACACCTCTTGAAGCTTAGGAACAATACCAACATAAAATAAAGTGGTGTGAATCCATTTTTCATGGATTGAGACTCTGGCAGTTGGGGAGAGGGAGAGTAAAAGGGGATTGTTCTGAATGAAGGGATGGTGAYGAGGAAGAGAGAAGTGACACTGGAAATGTCTGACACAGTGACAGAGGGGATGAGTCTTGTCYCTCTGGTGACAAGCTCGTGCACCACTTGTCCTGGGGGAAAATTAATTGATTGGGTAAATTCAGGCATTAAGTAGTTGCAGATTTGAGAGTGGTGACAACCAATCTCACCATTGGCACTGGGCCAATCCCCAGGTTTTTGGCTTGAAGCTGCAGGATGCAGCACTTGKCTGCAGTGGGGAGGGCAGCACTCAGCATCCCTGCCTGCAGAGCCACAGCAGCCCAGGCAGGAGCACCAACTGCACTTGCAGTTCCAGACCCTTCTCTCTGCTGATAGATGGAACAAAATCTCAAAAGGAGACGAAGGCTGGAGGCTGGATCTGAGCAGGTGATCATGGCTGTCAGGAAGGAGGGTAAAAAATGGCCAGGGGAGTTCTTTCCCTCCTGATGTGAAGCTCTCTGCTGACAACAATTGCAGGCACCACTTCCCTAGCTCCTCTAACCAGTTAGGAAATCATTGATGCCTTAATTAGTTCAGAGTGGTGCTCTGCAGCTTTTGGGCTGCTACAGACCTGTGGGAGCTTTGCTCCCCTCCCCACGGTGCTGCCCCATTGATTTTAAAATCCTGTCGTGCCCTTGGCTCTCATCTGAGAAGGTCTCAGCAGCCACTGGGACTGAGCTAAAGGTCACACAAGACTCCTCCATTTTCTGGTGTTTGCCTGGAGGAGCTGACCTCTTCCTTGTGCTGATCAGATGATGGCTCCCCCCACTCTCCACCCCGAAGGGGAGTGCAATCCTAACCAGCAATGTACCCCTGCTTTGTACAGCTAACAAAGGTGGCTGTCCAAATTTCAGCACCCAGGTAAGGCTGCTGASACTGAGCTTGGATACTTTTCTTCACAGCACCATCTAGTGCTGCTTATGCAACCCACAGTTTTCTCTGTCCTTGCCTTCTCCCACATAAATTTAAAATAAACAAGAATGGAACCCAGTCCTTAAAAAAAAAAAAAGAAAGAAAAAAACMACAAACAAACAAAACACAAAAGACAAACAAACAAAACCAAAAAACCCTCTTGAATAAATACTGAAGGTTTTCTTCCTCCAGGGAATAGTGAAAGAAAAAAAACACAGCACTAAACATGCAGGGACTTACCCACTAGAAACAATGCTGGTGAAGTTGTTACAAGAGCCTCAACAARGCAGGAARYTAAACCAAACTAAAATATAAAATGRAATAAAATGCTGYTTCTTTAACTATKTYYGGGCTAAGAAGCTGTGCATGGTTAAGTGTGGGTTTGCCTAGATGGAMTCCCTTGYCTTTTATATGCCYTGCCCACMTTTTCTAACMTCAGGAACTTTTTCTAACCTCTAACTTTTTATTTAACATTATTGAAACATGTTTATCTTCACTAAATAATGAATGCCAAAGATAAAGATTGTCTTTGCCAATAGCTCCAAACAACCTCCATCAACTRCAGTGTGAGCCCTTGCAGGAGACTTTCCTTCCCTGATGACCGTTGCTACAAGAGACAAAGATCCCACAACCTCTCCCACAAAATTTGATTTGTCCTTTGTCATGGTGAAAGTAAATGAAAAATAAAAAGGGAGGAGAGTCAAGACAAAAAAATAAAAGAAAGGGAAAAGATAAAAAGGACAAAAGGGAAAGGGAAAAGAATAAAGGGAAAATACAGGAAAGGGGAGGGAAAGGGGGAAAAAAGGAAAAGGGGAAAAGGAAGAGGACAAAGAAAGGGAAAGTGAGGAAAAATAAATACATACAAGAAAGAAAACTATTTATTTTATTTTATTTTTTTAAATCCTAATTATAACAATTTAACTTTTTYAATCATCCTGAAAATAGCCAAAATATGGAGGGGCAAAGCAGCCAGGCACTTTACCAGGGGTTTTTCACATGGTCACCTTGTACTGCTACAATAAATTCCTATGGAGTCTTCTGGAGATCACAGTGGGAAGCAGCTGGAGCAAGCTGCAGTGAGCAGCAGAGCACTGCATATTGATGGGAGYTGGATGTGCAAATGCTCTCCCTGCACTAAACTAAACGTCTAGTCCAGTCTCATATCCATTTATTACAACTTTGTAATTTGACCTTGACAGCTTGTAAATTTTCAGGGCACTACTCTTAAAAGCAATTCTGCCGTGTTATGCTTTCAAACCRCTGGTTTCATGGCTGGACTTTATGGGGAAAGGGACATGTTTTAAATAGCTTTTGTGCAAAATCCCTGCAGGCTGTGCCAAAGGCAAACTAATGACCACTGGTGGAGCTGCAAATGGAATTGGATAATATATTGATACCAGCAGTAAACAGTATTCGATTTTAACAGCAACCAGTATAGAATAACAYGTCTAATTTAATTTATGAACCTAATTTAAACATTGGAGGGGCTTGACACAGAAAAACTGGTTGCTGTGTTGTTCCTGCACTTTTATTTTCTGCCCATCAGAAAAGGGGAAGGATGTTACAGCAGTTGATGTTAATTTGTTCATCTGCTTATGCTGTTGGTATTTCTTKCCTGCTGCTTGTGGCACTTTTGCAAGTAATTCCAGCTGCTCCTAATCCTGATTCAAAGAAACAATTGATTTTCTTGTTATGATTTATTATCATTGATCAGAGTGCAAAGAACACATTTTTGCTTTTGGCACTTTGTACAGCCATAGCTAAAGTGACCATCCTTTTTCTATTTCTCTCTGCAGGGAAGAACYGTGGCTCCAGGACTGCAAAAGCTCTTTCTTTGTGAGCAGCTTTGCCCACACAGGTAAATCGTTTAAGTAAATTCATGTGCACAAGACTGTGCCACCTGGGACCAGGATGATTGGGTACAGCTCAGCTCAAAAGTTTCTCATTCTCCTTTTCCTTATGGCAAACATTTTTAAAGATTTTCAARCTATTTGTATTAATAATTGAGCAAGCTGAGTGTCTGAGCCTGCCTGAACTGAAGTTCTAAATTTTGAAAGAGAGCAAGGGGTCTTTAGTGTGAACAAACAAAAAAAAAAATCAAGCTTTCTTTTTTGGGGGGGTATTTGAGTGATGACCTAATGAAATATATTGAAATGAAAGAAAGAAGCACTCTCCAAAKTTTTTGTACAAAAGAAAATAAGCGTTACTAACTTCTATCTGTCTCATTTTCAGGTCTTATAGGCCTGTCTTGTTTTACATGTACCTTAGTGAAATAAAAGTGGTCACTTAATTGTTGTAAAATGTAGTTAAATGGGAAGATTTCACTCTGGTAACCACTGAAAGACAAAATGTACCATAAAACATAAATATATTCACTAGAAGATACCTTTTACTGCCTAATAAGGAAAATGTTTCTGACTTTCACAGRGAGAATAACATTAATGCTTATTTTAATATTCCTTTGTGCTGGTTAAGAGTGGCCTTTGCTTGGCTTTAGGTATCAAACTTCTGCAAGAACTCTCCATCCTGTACAAAATCAGAATCCTCCCAGTCACTGGGAGGGAAGGGAGGAGGTGTTTGACCTCTTGTGGCCCCCAAACAAGGGATCAGCCAGGTTTTCAAGAGCAGCCCCTTGCTCCAGGTGATTTGTTGGAATCGTGGGTGTGGTCAAGATGATGTTGATAAAGAAAKCAGCACTGCAGAAGAATCAAAACCTGCATCAGCTGCCCCCAGGGCATTTTKGGGGGGCAATATTTTTCTCAGTGGGGCTCTTCTGTGTGTGCTTGGATACCTGCAAAGCCCAGCACAGCCAGGGGGTTCATGAGCTTTAGCAAAGTAGCTTTTAACAAAGCATTGGCAGCTAAAGGGGCAAAGAAATCAGAAAAGGATGACCAACACCTTGATGACTGTGTGGTTTTAATGACAGCAGGATCTGGCACAGCAATGGGAATTCTCCTGCAGTGCTTCATTTATAGGATCAGAGTTTTCTGACCAAAAAAGACCCCAAAAAAACAACAACAACAACAAAAAAAAACACCCTTAGGTTGAGGAAATTATTTCATAGGTCATCTATTTCTGTTTCCCAAACTCATCATTCATTATTCCCACTCTGTAAGCTGGAATTTGTAACATTAAGAGTCTTTTTCCCTTCACAAATCTACACTGGGATATTGAGAATCAGGCTACTGATTCATGTACACTATTTGAGACAACACTTAAAACCACAGGTATTTCAGGCTTAGTAGCAGTGAAAAAAAAAAAAGAAAAAAAAAATTACTCTGAATCATCAGTAGCTGAAAGTAGAAATTCTTTAGGTACATGCAGAGAAAAAATAAATTCAGACTGGAAACTTTTCTGACAAGTATGAGTCTAACAGCATTTGAACTAGATGAGATATTGATTCCTCAAAATAAATAAATAAATTCAAATGCCCAACCATTTTAAACTTCAGAACTATCTGCAAAGTTAACAGTGTCACACTTAGAAAATTGATAACAAAAAAATCCTTTCTACAGAATTGCCATGAAAAGGGATTTCTCTCAGTTTTCCCTTCTGAGGACAACAGCATGGATGGYTGGAGAAAAAGTGCACAACCTCAGGAGGGGTTCCTGGACTTTGTAGTCCAGGTCAGATCAATCTGATAAGCAAAGATATTATAAAATCTGCAGTCAGTGTCCAGACTGGCTACTAAAATAGAAACAACAGCAAAGGAAAAAAAAAAGAAAACATCCCAACCCTCCAGCAAATCTCACTCAGGCTGGGGTTTCAGCCCTCTCTCTGGACTGTGCCTGGGAGCTGAATTCTGTTAATTGGGTRGCATACACTTGATGAGAGCAATGAGGAGATGTTTTCAGATTGGCAGCAGGTCTGGGCAGTGCTGCACACTCTGTGTTCTCCAGCTGTGAGTCAGTCCCAGCCCACAAACCTGTGCTCAAGCCCTAAGCTGGTGTCCTTTTCCTTTCAGCTGCACTTTGTGCCCCACACCACGCTCCATGCTCTCAGGCTGTAAAGCTCAGGAGGAGCTGTTGGCATCCAGCTGCCCTGGCTCGTGGCAGCAGCACTTTTATTAGCACTTTTATTRTGCCTGGGTAGGATCCCCCTGTTCCTGCAGAGTCTGTGTGCAGTAACTCAGCTTGCAGCTAAGCACTGACTGGGAATCAGCAGCAGCAGCTCTGGTTTGAAACCCAGCAGCCAACAGCTCTTGTAGGCCACAGCTACCCTCACCTCAGTGCTGCTTCCCACCTGCCCCAAGGGCTCAGCAAACTCCAGATGTGCAGGAATGTCTCCACACATGTGTCAGTTTTCAGAGCAGAGCTCAGGGCTGGGATGGAAAGAAGAGGGAGAGACAGAGAGAATGCAATTGCCAAGAGTGCTCAGTAATCTGAGAGGGGCACATCGTGGGGCTGAGTTGAAAGGCTCAGTTAGTTCTCCCAGGTTTATTTCATTAAAAGACTGCAGAAACGTTTCAGCTGCAGCAACAACAGGAACCAGAAGGCTTTGCATGGGCAGGTTTTGRTGGTAGGGGGGCTGCAGRAGTGGYTTYTGTGARAAGCTACCAAGAGCATCCTCYRTGTCCAGCAGAGCCAATCCCTGGTGGCTCCAAAGATGGGCATTCTGCTGTTCTTCTGAGCTGGAATGGTGGGAAAGCTTCTGCGGTAATGGATTCAAGATTTTAACAAAAGTTAAGAGGAAGAAAAAGTTGTTGCAGAGATGTAACTGTGGCCAGAGAAGAGCAGGATGAGAACACACCAGAGGAGCAGCTCTGCAGACACCCAGGTCAGTGTGGAAGGAGGGGCTGGAGGTGCTGTGCTCTAGTGCCAACTGCTCAATGCTGTTGATCATTTTAGAGAAACTGTCTGATTTAAATTGTTCTTTATTACCTAAATTTAGTTATTTAGTGAGCTGAAAATAATGAACAATGAAAGAGAAAGCAGTTCTAAATCTTAAAAATGTCATTTCTTCTAAATTTAAAAGCATAGCCCTGGCCTACACTAAAGTATGAGATGTCACAGAAAGACAAGCAGGTATTATGAAAAGGTGCRTCTGCATGCAAATATAGTGCAGGCTGTGTGGGAAGACAAAAGTAAATCAAATAAAAGTCATTTAAAAAATAAACTGCYACTGCAGTTCTTCTGGGGAGGGGGTGGACAAGGAGCAGGAGGAAGAGAATTAAAAWGTGAACCACTTCTAAATCCCTCCTTGTGGCCTGGAGTTCAGCGCTCCCGTTGTTATGGGTGTGTGGTATCGATTTCCCCAGCCTGGCAGGCCATTCTGGATGAAGCAGAGCTGCACTCTGACACACTCAGAGCTGGGAATTGTGAGCAGTCCTTGGAAATGTTGCTGCCAGGTGGCTGCAGCTTTGCAAACCACCTGCTGCTGCAAGGCTGAGCCCTTCTGGCTCTGCTTTGGGCAGGCTTTTGGATTTAACTTACCATTAGAATATCAGTGGGGTTTTTGTATCCAGGGACTTGTTTAAATTGTGTCTGATAAAAATGAAAGAAAAAAAAAAAAAAGGAATTTACGTTTATAAACTTGAGAAGCAAAGTTAATAAGTGGGAGCTTRATAGTTCCTAGAGAGTCCTGAAGGTTCTGTGGACAAGGTGAAAAATCCAGAGTTCACAAYTGCATGCTTAAAGATCAATAAATTTAAGTGTACTGTAAGACACCTGATGAATCATGTCCTTGGAATATAAAAGCTTTCTGTTGACATTTTTTCCCTTCAGCACCAAAAATTGGAGTCTCTGTATCTCAGTTTCTGAAACGTGGTCTTCTCACAAATACATTTTCCCAAAAAGAGAGTTAAGGCAGGCAAGCATTTCAGGTATTCTTCTTCAATAATCTCTCATGAAAAACYGCAATTTTTCTGTCATTGACTGAGTATAAAGCAACTCTGGACTTATTGTTGCCAGTAAGCCTCAAGGATAAGTACATATTAGATTGTGACATGTGAAACAGAATTGAAAAAGGAAAAATACCCATCCAAAACATATCAGAAGGCCCTGGCCACCATACCAGGGCTACTGTGTGACAGATTGTGGTTTTCAGGGAGAATGGTCTCTGCCTAGAGATTATGTAAAATACAACTGGAAGCAGGACAATGACCAGGCAGTAGAATGGGGAAATTTTAATGGGGAAATTTTTTTACATTATAATTGGAGGCACGCCAAAAAAAAGAAATTTGACACTTTTCGGTTTGCTGAGTTTCTGTTTCCTTGAAGAGCTGGAATCTGTCTCCCTGGCTCGTTACCTACATCTTGCTGAAGTGCACAACATTTTAGTTATGGGGTCCTTTTGTGAGCACTTCAACTCTGATGTGTTCCAAAAGGTTTTGCACCTTTGAAAAGCTGGTGCTCAGCATCTTCACATCCACTAGATGTCACTCAATAGTCGTCATTGCCAGCACTGACATCAACACACACACAAAAGGGAACAAACCTGATCTTTTTTTTTTTCTTCAGACTCAAAACAATGTCCTTTCAAAAAATTTTTAGTCACTGTTTAAAGTTGCTATGTGGTGTCAGAAAGGTTTTCATCATCACTTCAAAACTTAAAACTTTCAGATGATTCCATTAGAAACCCTGGTTGCCACCTGGAGATTACCTATTCCTTTAATACAATTATTTCAAAGAAAAATTGTTTTTAAAAAAAGATAATTTGGAGGATGATGGACTTGATGTTAATGGATAATTGTGCCTCTGGACCACCATGAAAACACTGTTCAACATTTTTGACCTGTATGATGCCCAATGAAATTTATCTGCAGCGGTAYTTTCTAGCTTATGTGTTCATGCCCTGTGGGGTTTTGCCTTTAGGAGTTGTTTTGAATTCATAGCCCCCAAAACAGCCAGGATGGATGGAGCTTCTTTTACTCTGCTCGCAATGGTGGGTTTCTACCTGGACATTCTCCAGCTCCCAATTCCAGGTATTTGTTCTTGATTACATCTTTCAGAGCTGTAATCAATCACATCACAATGCAGCTGGCTTYTCTTCAGAAACTAAAGAAAAATTTCTCTGGCCCTCAAACGATTTCCTTGTCTTTTTCCATCCTCCCTCAAGCTTCCTGGAGGCAGCTGAGAGGAGGACCAGGGGAGGGTCCCTGAAGGATCCACTGGATGTGGTTGCCCAGAGGAGGCACTAAGGGAAAGTCAGGAGGGATCTCAGCCACTCTCACTGGTGAGTGCARCTTTGGGGAGTTAAACGTGGCAGGATGCCAGGGTGGGCAACAAAGGAAAGCTGAAAAAGGGTCTTGACTGTCGGGATGACGATCCCAAAATACCTCGGATGGGTCCTTTGGGAGAATGCTGAGGTGGTTTGCACATTCCCCCAGAGATAATTAAGGACCTGGATGCCCAGAGGGGGCAATAGGGTGTTGGTTTGGGAAAGGATTGGTCGAAGGGGGGTGAAGAGAAATATTGTTAAGGTAAATAGCAAGGAGACAGTGTGATAAGGGAAGAACAGTGAGGACTGGGAACCTCTCTGCTATATCTTCAAAATCTGCAATCTAAAACAGGGCCGGCTGCAAATCTCTTGTATTCCCGGCTCTCAGGGAAAACAGGGAGGGATTGTCCCTACACTCCCACCCCTCCCCGGGCCATTATGGAGGCAGGGTGGAGGATTTGGGTTTTTCTGCTTGCTATTCAGCACTTCAGGGGGTTTCTCTGAAGTGAGGAGAGCCAAGGCCAGGTGTGAGAGCTCAGGGTCAGTGGGAACAGGGGCTGGAGAGGTGACAGAGTGGGCCCTTCCAGAAATTGGTTAGAAAGGCATCTCAGGGATATGAAATGATATGAAAGAGGAAAAAGTAAAGGTACAGGCAAGGATAATGGCACAGTTTGTACAATCCCCAGCTGGAAAAGGTGCAGGGAACCCCAGGACCAAAGGGAAGGGGGCAGCCACCAGGACAGCAACTGGGAAGGAATCACTGTGCCACTTGTAAAAAAGAACAATAGGAATTGATTGTTAAGGGTGTCAGGATCTGCTGACGTATCAAAGGCCCAGCACATTGGAACCCTTGCTGGACTGAGAGGTGTTTTCTGGTAGACATGGAAACTTCTCTGTCTGGTTTGAATTTTATGCCAAAGGGGGCACAATTATTCAGATGTTCTTTTGCTAAGTGGGGAAGATGAGCAGGTGCATTTGATTCAGGCACTGCAGGTGAATGTGTGTGTGTATGAGAATTACCAATGTGTGTGTTATATCCATAGTTGCCTCTGCCCATTCCCTTCAAACATTGCACAGGGTTGGGAAAGGCCAGGAAAATGAGACATGAACAGTAAGTTGGCTTGTGTCCACTGAGTTATTCTTCTCTCTGTAATAATCATTGCTTTTGTTTTGTTTTTTATCCCAGTTTAAGACTGTACTGACTGTGCAGCAAAATTGAAAGGCCACCATGAGCCAGGTGAGTTCTCTGGCTTGCTCAGATCCTGCTGCTGAGGAGCCAGATCCTTGAGAAGAAGATGAATGGAGGGAGCAGACTGGGAAGGAAGCTGTGGGAGATGCTGCTTCCCATCCCTGCCAGCCTGGTTATGATGTGCTGCAGGCTCCTCCCTGAGAGCTGAGGGTTGCCTGAGGTAACAGGCGTTACTTGAGGCCACTTGAGGTTCCTTGAAGTCATTGGAGAGCCTTGAAGCAATTTGGGCTCACCTGAGGTCACTTAAGTGCCTGGTGCACACCCCCCACCTTGTGAACATTGATGGCCTCTGGTGGTGACGCCCTCTTTTCCTCTGTCTGCTCCCTCTGTCTCTGTCTCTCTCCCCCCCCATTCCTTTCTCATTTTTCTTCTTCTTGCCCTGACTTTTCTAGCCGTCTTTAGGAGGATATCTCCTTTTTATTTTGTTTTTTTTCTGGTTA
This sequence comes from Alauda arvensis, assembly GCA_902810485.1. NCBI lineage: Eukaryota > Metazoa > Chordata > Aves > Passeriformes > Alaudidae > Alauda > Alauda arvensis. The sequence goes on from CADDXX010000279.1 coordinate 1,112,819, forward strand.
CCAATAAATATCTCAGATACAGTGTTTGGCTCAGCTGACCCGATTTCCTTCCTGACCATCCATTACTAGAAGAACTCCTCCCAGTTCCCCACATTGGAACACAACACTTGAGGTGATTGCAGTCCCTGGGAGGGGTTACTTGAGCTCACAGGGTCATTTGAGTCTTCCAAAATTGATCCAGGGATCAGTTGAGGTCATTTGAGGCCCTGATCTGGGTTACTTTAGGTCACAGGGGTCAGTTGAGGTCATTTGAGGCCCGCATTGGGGTTACTTTGGGTCACAGGGGTCACTTGAGGACACAGGGGTTACTTGAGGTCATTTGAGCATTTTTTGATTTTTCCAGAGGTTACTTTAGGTCATTTTTAGGCCCTGATCAGGGTTACTTTGGGTCACAAGGGTCAGTTGAGGTCATTTGAGGCTCTCATCAGTGTTATTTTGGGTCACAGGAGTTACTTGAGGTCATTGGAGTTTTTTTTATCCAAATAAATTTGCAGGACTCYTCTGTCTCCTTTCTGGACATAAACCTCTGGTGTTTGTGGATCTTTCTGACCAGTGTACATTGACAGTTCACCCCCTCCCCCAAATCTCAAAGGATGCCTCTGCCACTGAGGAAGCCATAAAACTTTATCATCTCTTACCCAAATCACCAGCAACAGTGACATTTTCCAATCTGTGCTGCAAAGCCATGGGACACCTTCTGCTCAGCTCCATCATCAACCCCAACACTCAGAGCAAGGAACACCAAAAATATTTATTTACTGTTCTCTGCAAATTACTCCTGACACCCACATTAAACTCACTATTCAATGAAAGGAAAACACACAAGGAGTAGAGAATTAAATAATTTTTTTCAGCCTCTGTTATTCCCTTTCTGTTTTGTCACCAGAGTTTTAGCACACAAAAGATGCTGTTTGGCAAATCTATCAGAGAGTGCTAAAAGGGAAATAACTAATGGGCCTTTTGATGGCAAAGAGAAACAGATGCTGAAGTGAGCTGGGTGCATTGTTGCCACTGCTGTTTCTGGTGCAGCTTGATCATCTTTCCTCAAAGACAAAACAGGCCCAAAAAGGGCAAAMACAAGAAAGAACTGTGGAGATTAAACAAATCCAGCTGCTGTTTCTGAGGCTGCCTCTCACTTGCTATCAATGAGTGGCAAGTTCCCAGCACCAGGTATTACTTTTTGTGTTTAGATCTGAAAACCCTTCGCAAATCAGGCTMTTTAAAACTCTGCTCAAGCAGCTTTTGTGATCACAGGCTCTCTGATGTGCTACAAAACAATCCTACCTAGCAAAGCCCAATGCTTGAAAAAAAGTAAAAGGAGAGGGAGGAAAGGGAAGAAATACAAAATACACTGGGAAATAGGGGGGGATATGGAGGATGAAAAGCAAGATTAGTACTTCAGGTCTCATAGTTTGGCCCTGACTGGAATTTTGCTGAAGCCAGTGGAGGTGCTGGTGGCACGTGGGCTCATTTTGGCCACCCAGAGCAGTAAGGACATCATGGCTCAAGAGAAGGATGCTATCCCCAGTTGTGCTGGATTTTTGATGTGAGATGCCACTGTCCTCTGGCACTCTCCAGAAGAACTTGGTCCCTGGATGCAAAGATAGAATGATGGATTAAACATCTCAAGCTTTCATCACCCTGGTTACTATTTAATTGAATTCCCAGCACTCCAATATTACTCCATTAATTTTAATCCACATAACAGCTATTTACCCACCTTAATTTCACYTCAGTTGGCCAGCTTATTTTGACTGGAATAATTCACATTCACATTTGTCCACTTTGAGCCCATGGGCTGAACTGAAGCATATTTTTTTGTTTTAGAAGGCTTAAAGCAGCAACCCCCAAGGAAGCACAACCTGAGGCCACAGGATACAACAACTGGAACTGCACCTYATTTTAATCCAAACCACAAATCTGCACTTGCTATCAGGCAAAGCTATTTAATCCTGTGGAATTGGAAGGAAACAGGTGGGAGTTGCAATATTTCATAGCTTTGTTTAAATGAGGCTTATTCTGAGTTACCTGGAGACGCCAAGCAAGGCAGAGTTTGCACAAACAAGTACAGCAATGGTTTCTCCTCCACAAAGTTATTACAGTACAGAAGTAGACACACAGTGAAGAAGCAAAAGAAAAAGCATTCTAAATTGGCCCAGCTCAATGAGCCATTTGATGGATTTCTGACTTCCACTTCAGTGCTTTATCTGTCCCACACTGRTAGGAAATGAGTATTGAGGGCAATCTTACTGCTCTTTGAAATAACAGAAATCTGCTTTTCTGGTAGTTAAATCAATGCAGAATCTATTTCCTGAACAGCAGTGGATGTTTCATCTGGCTTACCTGGCTGATGGATTTGATCAGATCCATCCATTGTCCTGGGAAAGATGTAAAACACATCCCAGCATGGTGAGGGAAATTGCTGCACTTACAGAAACAATAAGCATGTAACAAGGAAAGAGTAAAAATCAATGGCTTGCCTTTGCTGTAATTCCTTTGTCACTGCACTGCAAGGKTGGGAAGAACAGTCACCAATGTGAAAGTCAACTTGTTAAAACGAATATCAAGTGAGCCCAAGTCTGAGATGAAGGAAATAACTGAGTGAAAACTSTTTCCAGTGAAGCAGCTGTTAATTRCATTCATCAGTCCAGTGAATGTAAGGGAAAATTCAATGAACTCCTGACCAACTCCTGACTCTTTGAAAAATTCCTTTTTCCATTCTCATTCACTGTGCCTGTTCCAGGTGCCTGAGCTGAAATTGCACATTTGGTGCTGGCTCTGAGTCTTTAATATGAGCACCACTTTTTTGGACCTGCATAAGGGTTTCACCACTTCTTCTCTGCAGGATTGGTGATAAGAGAAATGCAACCAGCCCTGAGGCATGAGCCACCTGCCTCTTGAAATCAGTGCCTCATACCTGCCCTGAGAACAGAGAGAGTGCTCCAGGAGCTGAGGCCAACACAACCCAGAGAGTCTCTGGGCTGGTGCTGAAGGAAATAACTCAGCCTCTTACCTGTCTGTATTCAAAGTGGAGGCAGCACAGAGGAGACACACAGGTAATTTAACAAGTGTGGAGAGAGAGTGAGGTTTTTGTGGCAAACCCCATTCCCCACATGCTATTATCTTTTTCTTCAAAAAACCTTTTCTCCTCAGCAAAATTCCTCTATTGTTGCTTCTGGTGTGCTGTTTTCTTTCTTTTTCTTTTTCTTTTCTTATTTCCTATTTAATCTTTGCAGCATAAGGATTTTATAATCTYATAATCAGCACAGATGTGAAGACATTCCAACTGAGAATAAGAGAAACAGAAACCAAGMCTCCAGTGACTGCCACAAGGCTTCTGTCAAGACAAGACCCAGCTGCCACCACCTGGGGACCCTGAAAGCTCACACCTGAATTGCACCAGGACATTCCCTGTGAGAGGGATGAGAGCCAGACATCCCAGCTCTCCTGGCCAGGTAACAACACCAAGCACACACAGGCAAGCTCCTCACAAGTCCAGGCACCAGAGGGGGAAGACACTTCACAGAATAATTGCAGATGTGATTTCTCAGGACACCCTTCTTTCCCACCTCCCACCTCCTTTGGAGCAGTGTGGCATAGCCACACTGTGTGAGATAARTATTTGACAGGGGGAAGCATCTCAGACCAGAGACATCTCTTAATCTCTGTTTATCTTAGGTAGCTATTTCTAATCTTAAAGGCTGTGATAGCAGAGCATCAAATTTCCAGTTGTTTTCAGAGCAGCCAGAGAGGAAAAAGAAAAATCACAAGATTCAAACATATAACTGTTCCTAAAAGCTTTAAGAGGAAGGACATCAGCCTCTAAATYAACTCAAAACCTACAATAATTACATGAAAGGCATTAAAATATTATGAAAACCTGAATTGTCTTCTTAAGAACTTATTATAAAAGAGATTAGAAAGATGTTTATAAAGGAGATGCTGTCAAAAGGAATACTCTGTTAAAGGTAAGTCTTTTCTTTTGAAAGGCAGCAGGTTGGTGAGTGCAAAATCAAAGCAGCTTTTAATGTGAAACTCTTACCCTGCTGAGCTTTGTACAAGGGTAACAGAGATCCATGCAATGGGGAGTGCTTGATGCTAGCTAAAATATTCAAAGGGCAGTTCTAAAATTTAGATGTACAGGTTATTTCATTAGTTGCTCACTGAGCAAGGTACAGAGTAGATATGAAAAGCCTATCTGTACTAGAACTACAAAAGAAAATATCCTAATCYTTYCTTTGGTTAGGCAAATGTGTATCTTTTCCAGACTCTGCATCTTTGCAGCAATGGTAATTAAGTAGTAGTTARGAATCTGCTGAGTGTTGCATGTCCTTAATGTGCTTTAAGGAAATTCTAGCATTACAGATGCATGGCATTCCTATTACTTGATAATTGCATTTTAAACTTTTAAATATGCTAATATGTATGGGGTTATATTTTAAATTTACTGCCTTATTTTATTTGTCCAAGTGCCATAAGTTCTTGCCTCTAGATTAGTAAAATTTCATGGAAATCTGAACTGTGACACCCCATCACTTTATCCTCGTAGTCTAATTAAATGCTGACATTGTTTAAATGAGTTAAATCAAGTATGTTGGTTTTGTGTTTTGCCAACTCAAAGCAAATTTAAATTAAGAGCCTTTATGAGAGTTCCATACTCCTTCTGGCATGTCGCATTATCACATCATAATAGACGCAATTTAGAAGATTATATCACTCCCTAATTCACTCTCCCAGTTGTTTAGGAGACAAATTTGGGCCCATCAATTTGAGTTGAATGTTTTGCTGCCTGTCTCAGCTGTGGAAGTAACCAAGTAACTCTCAGTGAATCACTTTTAAAAGCGAACACAGGAAACTGCAGGATGCTGTGGTGGGGCCTGTGTTTCCAAAATGGACAGATGACCCAAATTCCAACTCAATTCCTGACACACCTGTCCTAAGAAACAAGTAAACAGGACTCCTTTTCAGCACAGAAATACTTCACATTTTCTAGAAAATCACAGTGCTCTCAGTTTTCTCAAGTGTGGCAGCCAAAATGATTAGCTGTTTCCAAAGCTTAGGCTGGAAAAGTAATTAAAAGTGAAATTCTTAGAACTGGTTATCCTTCTTAAAATGCTCAGGAACACTGCCTCTAGGCTGCACTTTGTTATCTACATTTAAAATCTGTCTATAACCCAAGGCTGAAAAATAAATTGGGACAATCAGTTATGTCCTGTCTGTTTTAATTCTGCAATTGCATCAAAACAGATGGATGGATGAAGATGATTTGGCAACAAGAGTGGGGCACCACTTCAGTGCATCAGGAGCCTTCAAAGGTGAGAGGAAGGGCAAGAGAAGGGGAACTTACTCTTCTATATTAACGTAAGAAAAGCAGCATAGCATAATTCTGTGGTAGTTTTAATCATACTAAAAAGAATTATTAGTGCCTCTGGGTAGGAAGGAGTTGAAAGGAAACAAATGAAAGCAGGGAAAGGTGGCTAGAAAGGGAGGATAATGAAAAAGAAGAAAACACTCTGAATGGCAAAAACACCACCCATCTGAGTGATTGATGAATTCAAATATATGATAGAAAGAAAAAATACAGTAAAGCCATCCTGAGTGAAAGTAGATTTTGAAGTTTCAGGTTCCTTTCTAACAAACCAATCACCAGCTCTGGAGACYACATGGCATTTGGAAGACTGCACCTCATCTGAAGCAATTCCTTGCCTGCAAGAGGGGTGGTTAACCAAATGCAGCCAAATCAACTGCTGGCATCAAGTTAATGCCTGCATTCAACTATTATCTCTTAATTTCTTTTCATTCTTACTGACCTGACCCATGCTACTGAAATGAAAAGAACTAAGAGGAAAAAAAGAAATTTACCTCAAATTTTCCACATTTTTGCAAACTTACCTTTTCATTTAGAGCATATTTCCCATTCTTCATGCTAACAAAAATCTTCAGTGTCTCCAAACATGACTCTCTTAGCAGCTTCCCCTACCATCTAGCATTTAATTGCAGTGGGGAGAATGCAGAACTGGGAATGGTTGTTCATCTTCATCACAAGGGTTTCTCACCAAAAAACCTTAAAGGAGGACACTGAGAACAAGAACCATAAAGTTATATTACTTTTCATATATTACTATTTGCCACAATGAAAATACTGAAACTAAAGTTAAGCTGCTTCTATAGAGGTCTGGTTTTTGTCTTCCACCTGACATCCCAGAAAGACAGGGAATGTTCTTCTTAGCACAGAACAGAGGCACTTCCCTTCTGCCCATTCTCAATAATGAGTTACTGGCATTCTGTGTCCTGAAAGAGCTGACTCCTTGCTCTCAGTGCAACAAATCAGCCTGGACAGACAAAGAGACTTGCAAAAAAATGGATTCCAAAGTAATTAATCCTAATAATCATCTTTAACCTGTTGGTCTTTTCCCACTTGCAGTAGCCAGCTCAAACCTAGACCAACCCAGACTGAACAARCATTTATCATTCATGCATGCTGGGCAGGGACAAAGTGGAACAAATTAAAATGCCCAAATCACACTTAATTTTAATTTCCTGGCTTCTGAGTACTTGATGAACATCTTTAACCAGAGTGGGGTGGCAAACACTGCAAATGGTGTGCTAGAAATACCTGCATCCTAAATTCCTGGGAGAATGCAGTCTGGACCCCAYTGGTTGCCATTTGTGCAGCAGGTCTAAGCTTACAGTCACTTCTTGGGTCACTTTATCCCTGTGGATACAGAGCTCATCCCTCCAGACCTTAATGCCAAGAAGTTCAATGCTTGTCACAGGGCCCTGTCAGGGCTAGAAAAACTTTCTGTGTTTTCATTCTCCTACATGGCCACACCAGCACTGCTTGTCCTGTGGCCTCCTGTGATACTGAGCTGAAATTGCATTTCATTTCAGCCTCCATGAGTAGTGAAATTGTCCAGTGTTCCATGTCTGTACCAACATTCACTCAAATCTTGCCTAATGCAGCTATTAAATTAAAAGATCCCACCAGTTCTAATTGGTCTTCCTGAGTCAAAGTGTTTATCCATCCCACTTTAGGTAAAACTCCATAAAGGGTCTATTTATAAATGTTGCCAAYGTGGTTAATGCTTTTGACCTTTGATGGGGAGCAATTCTAATAATYGTGCAACACAGCAGCAACATTTTTTGTTACTCTTCTGGATGTTCCTGTTCAGGAACAGTCTGATGGYCTCCATTCCCCTCCCTCTTTCTCTCTCTCCCTCTGYTTTTTAAATTCTGCCAAATAACAGGATTTATTTGCTCAGAGAGCARACCAGCTGAGTTTAGCAGAAGCTCATGAGCAGGAATCCGCAGAACAGTTCACATTCCAGCTTCTGAGAATCCACCCCATCAGAACACACAGTCCTTGGGACAGGTATTTTTAACAATTACAGACAAAATGCACACAGGGGAAGGACAAGCACATGTATCCATGGGGTAAAGCATTTGCAGTGACATCCTTCTCATAGGAGTGATGCAATTACCTCCTGGATTCTGACTTAAGGCAGCTGAGGGGAAACTAAGGAAGGCTGAATCCATAAATGGGACAATTGTTTAAAGAGTAAACTAAGAGTAGGTCTACATTAGGCAAATGATAACACAAATTTTGAAAAAATTATTAAATTAATCCATTATTTTTTTATCAACCCTTGTATTTATGTTCATTCACTGCTTTAGAAGTGCCCTCCAGCTGTACCCTAGCTAGGTTTTGTCAATGTCTGATGGGCAGACTGGTGCATCCATGATTTCAGAAGGGCAGGAAGCAGGAGGGACACATCCTAATCAGCACAGTGCTGGAGCTTTTGTGTGTGTCTGGGTGATGAAGGCCTGGTGTCCAGAGGGAAAGGGTTTGGCTGGGAAAAGTAGAGTTTAAATTCTTCTCATGTAGGTGAGTGCAAGGGAGATGTGTTACAGAACAGATGGGCATGAGGGGATAGAGGGGTTTCTCCTCATCATCAGTACAGAGCATTTCCTTTCAATGTCCTCTGCAATAACAAGAAAACTGAGCTCCTGGTTTTCTGCTTTCCTGAATTTTTGGTACAAGATTTTTGGGGGTTTTTTGTTTTGGTTTGGTTTTTTTGTTTATTTGTTCGTTCGTGGTTTTTTTTGGATGGGTTTTTTTGGGTTTTTGTTTTTTTGTTTTTTCTTTTTTTTGGTTTTTTGTTTGTTTGTTTGTTTTTGGAGGGTTTTTTGGGGTTTTTTTTTCTTTTTAGCTGAATTGGAAATAGATTTAAAAGTTTGGTTTGAATTGTGAAGAGGGAATTGGTGATGAAAGAAATGCTGGCARCCATCCTTTTTTGAGCTGCCAGAGTGAAGCAGGGTACGCCTTTCTAATTGTTTGAGTTTGCAGCARAAACCCCCAGGATTCCCAGCATGCTTTCAGGTCTGGGAAAAGGCCAGAGTCAGGAGTTCCATGCCAGCYCCATGTCATCACTTACTGGCAATCTGCCACAGCAGAAACTGCACAGTTGAGATCTGTTTGGTTACCCCAGCAGTCCATATTTTCCTGCTGGAAGGAGGCTCATCTCCTGTACTGAACATTTAGGAAAGTGTARCAACTCTAACCCTGGTATTTTTCTAAATGGGAGGACAGTGGAAAAAATACAAATTGGTTTTTTTCTATATAATATCCTTCTTAGATTGCCCCTGGGATCCTGGAGATAAGAAGAGAACACCACTGTATGTACTCCTGCCTCCTCTGCACCAACAGTTTTGCCCTGCAAACCCACTCTTCTAGGGCTACAGTTTGCTGGGAGACCCTAAAACACAACTGCCCAGCACCTACAGGGTTTTCCCTGATAAAAACAAGCCTTCAGAAGGGATGCAGGCCACATCTCTTGCAATCCTGAACTGTCTGTGATCCCCTGTGCTCACAGCTGCCTCCCCAGAGAGGGGCTCAGCCACCAGCGCTGCTCTCCTGAATGTGCTGCTRCTTTGAGGAGCTGAAGTATTCCCTGAGTGGGTAGCCAGGAGAATTGTGTGGTAGCCAAGTGGCAAAGACATTTCCCTAGGGAGAGACTCTGCTCACAGCCTGGAGGTGACTTGTGGTGCCCCACACAGCAGGAGATCACAGAATTTCTAGGTAGGAAGAGACCTTTAAGATCGAGTCCAACCCATGTTCTAACACCTCAACCAGATCATGGCACCAAGTGCCACATCCAGTCTTTTTTCAAACACATCCAGGGATRGTGACTCCACCACCTTCCTGGGCAGATAATTCCAGTATTTTATCATTCTTTCTGTGAAAAACTTTTTTTCTAATATCCAGCCTCTATCTCCCTTGGCTTTGGGAACAAAACCCCAGATTCYCCAGCAGTGGCATCCACACACCACCTGCCTGAGGTGCTGTGGAGGTAACACAGCCTGGGATTCCACTGAAAATAAATCAGAGACTACACCTGGGCCCTGCTTCCTGCAGTTACCAGCTGGAATGCCCAGCTGGACTTTCCTGCGTGACCTGCTCCTGCTCTCTGGAGGTGTCCCCCCAGTTTTCCTTCGGGGCATGGAAGGAAATGTGCACTGTGCAGGCACTTGGAGCACCTGCATGAAGTTGCTTCAAATTCCACCCCTGGAATTTTAGCTGCAATGCTAAAATTGGAGCTAACTGCTCAGCAGAACCAGGTCTGGGCTAACACCACAGGTCCAGCGACAGAACCGAAACTAGGACTGAACTCAGACAGCCAAAATATGCAAAGCAACTGCCTAAGTTATATTCTCAAATACACAAGTCACAGACCAAGGCCAGTGCAGCAGAAACACACTGCCTTCCCTTTATTTGCACAGAACAACCAGAAAGAAAAGGCATTTTCAAAATGACAGACTAGAATTTGGTTGGTGTTCTTGTTCATCTCCACCACGCTGACAGCCTAGGATTCAGTGTGAATTTGAGTCAGTAAGAGGCTGTGTGTGGCAGCAAAGGAGCCCAGATTGGGGTCATTATTCCTGACACACTGCTTGCAATATGTGGCCTCCAAGGACACTCCTACCTGATGTCTGAACCTTCTCCAGCTGGGGATTGCAGCCCAGGAATTTCATTGCACGTTCATCTGCAAGGTAACAGACAACAGGGTGACTTAGTCCATATGCCCCAGTAATGGGACCAAGAGAATCATGGAAAAAGGAATTGACAGCATTTCTTCACACTCCCAGCTAGACAACATCTGTTCAAATTAGACTTTGTGAATTTGATGCTGTCTGAACAGCAGGTCTGGTCCATAAGCCACYAATAACTCTTTTTCCTTTCCTCTTCCTTTTCTAATGAAATAATCAGCTCTAAAACAGATTCATTGRAAAGAGATATGTGCAAATGGATTTTTTTTTTATGCCAAACAGAGCTTTACTAACACCAGCAAAATCAACATGGGCATAAGGGATTGCTCATTAAAAGGTAGTATGTCTATATTCTGCTCTTCTAACAACTGAATTATTTTAAACACAAACATATTTCTTATTCATCTTTTCTCCCTGGTGACAAGTTGCTATTGGACACCTTATTTAATAGTTGCACAGACCCTCCCTGCAAAGAAGAGTGAGAAAATTTATCTCATCTGAAAATGGATTTTCTTCGAGTGGGAAAATCCATGGATCTGGCTCACTTGGCATGAGGATTATAATTCTGACACAAGCTTAAACTGTCACATCCATCCAAACAGATTTGGGTTGGGGTCTTTTGGCCAGAATGCTTAGAAATAGAAAGGGAAAAGGCATTCAAATGAAGTTTAAACTTCCTTGAACTGTAATTCTTGCTCTTTCTTTCTCACTGAAGAAAGGAAAATTAAGCAAGATGAATGCCTTTATTTAATTTTACTACTAAAATCACAAAATGCAGCTTTCTCTGTCCCTTGCAGAAGGCTTCCTGCAGACAAAACAGGGAAATCTTATGCASGAGTGTTTGAACCAGAAATGCTAGCACATTTGTCTAAGCACTGTGAAATACACCCTGTTCACAGCCATATAAAAGAACAATTCTACAGGGCCAGATCAAAGATCCATCTGCTCAGCCTGCAGTTTGTGAGAGCAGCAGGTAGGAGATATCCACCTGTAATGCACAGTGACACTTCCCCTGTATTGTCTTTGGACAACAGGGCAATTAAAATCATTCTCAATCTCCATCAGATGCTGCTRACAAGACTGAATTAAGCTGTGACCTGGCCATTTGCATCCCACAAGCAGAAAAATRAAAACCAAAATCAGCCATTTCTCACCGTGATTTATTTGGTCACACCTAAAACTRTTTCAACAGATGAGATTATCCACAGATTTTTTTTTTTCTTAGCTAGCAATGACACTTCCAACAAAGTAATGACACTTCATGGTCAGCTACGAGTCAGAAAACTTCTGGGATATCTGCAATCTTAGATCAACTTCTGAGGACAAGGACAGTTTCTTTTAGCACTTTAACAGGAATTATTTTCCYTTCTAGGCTAATCCAGAACAGCAAATCAATACCACAAAGGTATGTTATACCTCCCTTTGCTGCAGAACAGCAAGCTGTTGATGTTTTGCTTTTCATAAATGGCTCACTATATTAACAAAGAAGTCACACCTTTTCTGTCTCTCCAATCACTGTGCATTTGGGCTTTTTCTCCCTTAATGCAGTATAGTGGGTCCTGAAGCTATTGGTTGGAAGAAAGTTTCTGAAATGTGCACATGATTTCATATATATGGCATCTTTGTCATGTTAGGGTTGAAAACACTCCCCCACAGCCACTGATGAGGGTTCTCAGCTTTTTTTTAAATGCCATTCTATTTTTCATTTTTTTGTGCTAAGCAAGGAATGTCATATAACAATGMAAATTAAGCTGCTTACAGGAAATGTATCTAATCCATCCTCAGTCAAGATAGCTAATGAGAACTGGGATTCATCAAATTCTGCTGATGAAAGAGACTAACTGCATCCAGAACACATTTATGTAACATTCTGGCAACATATTACTATGCAGTCTCTCTCTTGATTAGAAAATCTCTCTCTCTCTCTTTGGTTCCATGAGGCATAAACATGAATAAAAAGTAGCTGCATTCTGCATGGACTACTTAGAAGATCACTGAACAGGAGGGACACTTCCAAGGCCCTCTTGGTTGGCAGTCAAGGCTTCTGTGCTAAAACCCATTCAAAAGGGCATCCGTAACCAAGCTCATAATGAAAAGGACAATCTAATAATTAAAATTATTAGACAATCATGGTTAAAAGCAGTCTGAGCTCTTCTGCTGGTCACTACACCAGCAACACCCCAGRAGAAGAGGTGTGTACTTCAAGGACATTGCAGAAGTCCTTCCAGAAGTCCACCTGCTGCCAAAGAATGTGGCCACAGCARGAATAACAACTGCAGTGGAGGTGAAAACTCAAAAGGGAGTGGCAGAGCCATCATTTGGAAACCCAGAGAGAGGAGAAAGCTTCCCTGCCACCACAACCTCTGCTGGAGCCAGTGATGGAAGAGAAAGCAGCAGCTGGATCACCCCAGAGCCAAAAAATGAAGCACAGGTTTTTTKCTGGGCAAAAACACTTGGCTATTTCAGCTGCAGCTGCTTAGAGGGCACAGAGTTGCTGCCCCTCCAGTTCTGCACTGCTTCAGCTGGATATCAGGAGGAAATACAGGAGCTGGACAGAGGTGGTTCTTACTCTCTGTCTGCTCTCTCCTTTTCCTGTTTCCCTGCATTCATCTGTCCTTCCCTCCCTCTCCTGCTCCTCCAAGTTTTATTTCTTGGCTCTACCCAYAGCACACCAAGATTATTTCTCATTCAGCTGCACTGAAAAGGCAGGATATTTATAATGTCAGGCTCAGGTGGGGATGAAAGAGTAAATGAAGCTGGAGGCCATYTGCACGACAAGCTGAGAATTTCTATCACAGATCCTATTGTTAGGAACAATAAACGAAATTCCTTTTGCCCTTAATGAGAAGGGGCAGGAAAGGAAGCTGGAGGTRTATTACACTTTATATCTGCAGCTAGCAGACTAGGAAAAAGATATATTTTAATAAAATTATAAAGAATAAACAAAAACTGGGGTTTGCTGTTCCATCACCCATGGCAAATCAACCCCCAGTACTTCTTATGTTTAGATATATACCCTACACAGGTATATATGTATATATATATGAGATATATATATATATATAAAAGAGGTAGATATAGATGACATAGATAGATATAGGTATATGATATAGATATGGAGAGATAGATAGATAGATAGATAGATAGATAGATAGATAGATAGATAGATAGATAGATAGATAGATAGATAGATAGATAGATAGAGCGAGCCATTGCTTTGGAATTGCTGGTCAGGGACACAGATTTGATGAGAGGGGAGAAAAAGCAGAGACTTGCCTTACACCCTAGGTCATAACAAAGCCATTCCTGGAGCTGCAGCAGGGACCTGGCTGCCTTGTGGTGCCCAAAAAAAAACCAGATCTGGCAATGCCTGGTCTGAATGACATCCAGAAAAGAAGCAGTGAAACACAGCCAGTATGTGAAGAACAATGAAAGAAGGCATTTCAAGCCTGGTATGACAAACACCCCCTGATACATTATATTGGCTTAGCTGTATTAGCAAACACCATAGAAACCAACACCTTGAACTGACTGACAGCACTAATCCATASCCAAGCTCCTTGGAAATTCCTCTGAACCCAGCCATGCACTTGGTAAGCAATACATCTTCTTGCCTTGGCACAGGAAATGTGCCAATCTACTGGCTACTGAACTCTGGGAAGATTTCCAAGYATTTCCTTCCCACTGACACACACAGAATGTTACAAATATATTTGTAAAACACAAGAAGCAAGCAGATGTAGACAGTACAAGGCATATATTTAACTGGAAATTTACAGTGATTTTTTTTTTTGTTAAATTGCTTGAACAAACCTGAGATAGCAACTAAAAATTCACAGATAAGCCCTAACCTGRAATGCTGTCTGATTTTAGCATCAAGTGCTATTATAAATTAACATCCCAGAGTGTTTTGAAGATGCACATCTTGGTTTCTGTGCTAAATATAAAGTAGGAATYGTAAATCTCAATTCTCATAACATTAATTTCAAGTGGCTCTAGCTGGGATCCAAGTCATCCAAACCTGCCTGACTGCCTGTAACATTTTCCCAGTTTCCTTCTTTACTGACTCTGCCTAATTTTATGTGGTGACAGAATAACACCAGAGCCCCTGTGGCACTGTGCCACGTGCTGAAAGAGTGCACATGGTCCCTCAGAGCCCCTGAGCAYRACACCTGTGGGCTTTGGGGATGCAAACCTCCAGAGCAATACATTTYATCTGAGGTGAGAAAATTTAAATTCTGGAAGGTGGAAGCCACCAAGGGTGCCAGCCTCAGCAGAGACTGAAATTTTGAATCCAGATTCCTTAAATGTGGGCCAGAGTTAAAAATGAACTGTGCAGATACCCAGACAGCAGAGTCAGAGGGAGAGCCAAGGATGGTGGAGATTTGTACCATTTTCACATCACTTCTCTGTTAGTTAGTGGGGAAACAGAAAAAAAACAACTCAAAAAAACAAACAAACAAACAAAACCCTTTACAAAAGTAAAAGCAACTTTCACTTGAAAATATTTCAGTGACCTCCAGATTATTTCCTTCTTGCCCCATGTTTTGATCTCRTAAAAATGTTCAGTAATCTAGCATTTTTCAAACATTTTTTCTATTTATTTCTGTACTACTGCCACAAAAGATGCAACATAAACAGAACATAAATAATAAAGAACTCTGCTGCACAATTTCATACCAGTTTCTTACAGAAATGCAGTTATTATGTCTTATGAAGAATGTTGTGGCAAGGTGCAAAAGGCTACAAAACTGTTCTTGGGGTTTCTCATGACAGGTACAAAGGTTCTGATGCTGAAGCATCAGGCCAGAAATCAAGAGCTGAGATGGGGTTCAAGCTCACTCRGACTCCTTTCTGGTTTTGTGTCAGCCAGTATTTTTTCTATGCCTTTTTTTCTGCCACTCTGCCCATCTCTGTCCCCTGATGAGGAAAACAGACTTGATACTTCCTTTTTGTGTCTCCAAATTGTTTTTCTTTTAGAAGTGCTTTATAAAGAGGGTGGTTTCTGCTCAGCACATGTTTTTCAGCAAGCGTGTTTCCACGAAGTGAGCTATTAAACTATGGGCCAAACTCTCTTTAAAGAGAGTCCTTGACACCAAMGCTTGTTAACTGACCCATTGAGGAATAAGAAGTGGAATGTTACCTAAGGCACTATTTCTGAAGCTGCAAAATACCTCCCAGTTGACTGATTATACAGGTGACTGCTGTCCCACATGTCAAASTGTTACGTGCTGCAGAAACAGGAAAAAATGTGAAGTCACATCCCAAAAGAGGAATGGAGGGAAAACAGGCTAGTTGCTTACTGAAAAAGAAACTAAAATTTAGGTTAGTCAAGAATCAGATAGAGTTTTCTTCCAGCTCTTTAAAAATTTTTGAAAGGAAGAATTGTAACCCTTCACCTTGGCAATATCACATAAAGATAACTGCTAGCTTTTCTTTGCCATTGAACTGTTTAGCAAGTTTAATCTGAGTTGATATAGTCCTTAGTTGTTCTGAGAGCAGCAATTTGAAGAGTTAAATCTACAATTTCTGTGTATAAATTCAGTTTCCACCAATCCATCAGCAGWGGATACATTGGCCTGAAAGTGAATCAACTTCTCCATCAGTAATCCTGAAGCAAAGCTGATCAATCACTGGGACACAGGACAAGGGAAAGCTGCACACTCATGTCTGGCTCTTTGATACAGAGAACAGTTCAAATACAGATTACAAGTTTGATGAAGGAATTACAAGGTGTTATGGCCTGAGCTAGACAGGAGATAAAATACAATTACATTGGTCCATTTGAGTTTTCCCTCTCAAAGCTTCTGTCAACCAAGCCTATCACAAAAGGCAATGTCCTATCCGTGCAAACTAAGAATATACACCTTAGGGGAATATTCTAGAAGATAAGGAAGCCACTGTTTCCATTTCTCTAGTTAGTGGAAGTTAAGCATTAGAAAGTACAATTTTCAAATTACATAGCAACCAGTTGATAAATAGGGAAGTCTTTTTGCAGATATGAACCAATAAATTGTTTTTCTGGAACAACATCAAGGAGTTTAAACAAAGCAAACAATCATGCTAAGGAATTTTAAATTTTAAAAGAAAATTTGAATAGTAATTGAGGTAGATAAATCTAATAGATTCAAACCAACAAGATCAATGTATTCAGAAGGCACAGGGCATAGTGCTTGTTTATTTACTGTTGTGACCACAGAATACAGAGCATYTCTGGTGATGCCAGTTGCAAATAACATCAGCAGAAGGATTTACAGCCACTCAGGGTGGTGATGTGCTCCAAAATCTGAGCATCCCCACATTTAAAATATCCCTTTCAAAGGCTATTCAGGGTCTATGTGACTCTTCCTTACCCTGGTATCAGTGAAAGGCTGCACTATCTCAGCTAGAAAATTTGCTAGCTAGGACTGAAAGCCTTGTGCTGAGGGATTTTGTTTCCACGGGAGTTGAAACATTTCGTTTAACTTTTTGGCATTCAGCTCAGGGGGTTGAGAGAAGTTTCCTGGGGGAGGAAATGTAATTTATGACATGCTCCTTATTACTTTATGCTGAAAAAGTGCTAGCAGGGAGGCTAAGMTAATTTCACAAGTGGATGGCTGTTAGTGTGAGGGCTGTGCTGCCTCAGGTTTTCCAGCTGTAGGTCCGGAAGAGCTGCTTGGAATCGTGTCCAGGAGGTGGCAGGAGAAGTTAACCAAAGTTTCAATGGTCCCTCCCTGTCGAGCTCTAATCCACAGAACCATCACGAGCTAAGAAAAGCCTGCTTGCTGAAAAACAGAAAAGCCTCTCGCTGAATATTTCTTCCTGAACATGATGTCTATGCCTGTGCAATTTGTCCAGTTATAAACACACTACATTTTAAAGGAAATCCAATTTGCAGCAGCATTCMAGCACTGTAACTAATACCTGGAGTATAATTTCATTTTTATTCCAATGTCATTTCTGCTCCTTTCTACAGAAGGAACTTCTGCAATCCTCAATTTACCTGAAGGGCAACAATTTAAAGGAATCCAGTGGCAAAAAAAGAAAAAGAAAAAAAAAAAAAAGAAAATGAAAAAGAGAATACAAAGAAAATTCAGTGACCCAACTGAAAACCTGAAAACCATCCATCACTGATGTTCACACTTTGTAGCTGGAACATTGGAATACCAARTATTTTTATTGAGAAACCTCATTAGTACTTTTATATTTAGCCATATTGCAGCAACAAGGGAGCCCAGGCCACAASACTAGATTTGGTACAGAAAAAGTCATTCCCTAATTTGAGTTAAAAATAAAAAGAATGAGTAATGCAAAAATCAGCCTCTGCCCATACTTCCTAGAATCTGTACTTTGTTCATGCTCTTTTAATTATTTCAAATTCTATTTGTCACTCAGTACATTTTCCTTTTCTTTCACAACCACTGTGCACGGGAAAAAGGATCAGTCTCTTGGGAATTCTGTATTGGTCAAGCACCAGCTATTAATTAAAAAGGATCRAGTTTTCTAATTTTGTAGCAATTTTTACATGGTATTCACTTTGGTTTTGCTCCAGTACAACAGAAAGTAAATTTAGAGAAATTATTCATATTTAGGAAAACTACTGGCCTTGAGAAAAATAATACACAGGAAAATGCCTTTTATAAGTTGGTAACCCATGCAAATGGACAGCCTGGCATGAGAATGCTTAATATTATTACTTATTCAGATGTTTCAGTGATGATTTTTTGTTTCTAGAAGCACATCTACTGTGGTATGCAAGTTGCAGCAGAAGAAGCAGCTTGWAGCAAACAAGTTCTCTTTTGTTATGTGCAGCACAGAAACGCTGCCCCCAACGTGCAGTGAGCAGTTTAGGAAGCCAAAAGCCCCGGGAAATATCAAGCCCCTATGATAGGAGATCAAACTGTGCCACAGGAAGCTCTGTGACAGGGCTCTACTGCAGATTCCTGTGTGCCCTTGTGAGAGAACACGTGTTAGATTGTGGTGTCTTAGCAATTAGAGACTTTCACCCAAGCTAAGTGATGGAGAATTAGGCTGCATGACATTTTCTCAAACAATCCTCTCACGTTTTTAGTTTGGGAAAATTTAAAATAAAATCAAGGTGTTTTCCTCAGAAACATGAGGTGTTGCAGGGAAGTTATCAGGACTCCCCTGGCCACCCTGGGGTGTCCCTCCAGAGTAGTTTACTGAACTTGCTGAGCTCTCCAGCAGCCTGCTTAAATGGAGTGCTGTCACCTCTGTCATTACAGGACAGATATAAGGTGGCACACAGTGTCAAAGACCACACCAATGTCAGGTGCAGGGTCAGTTTTCCCCACAAAACAGAAATCTGGGAGCCAAGATGCAGCTTGGAAACATCATGGCAGCAGTGGGGACAACAGCCCTGAAATCAGGTTTTATCTCCTTCAATATTTACCATCCATCCTGGGACAAAGCAATAARGTCCTGCTGGGTCAAGGTCCTCCTATGTGCATCCACGGGCAGAAGCACTGACTGTGATGAGGTCCCAAGGGCAGGAGACACAACTTTAACCAAAGCAGAGCATCCAGGTGTATTCCCCATTCCTCAACTCTGGGAATGCTTCACAGCCAGAGAGAAAACTCASTGCTGGGCACTTGTGAGAGGAGAAAAAGCAGAGGCAGGGAAGCCAGAGATGGCAGCAAGCCTGACATCCAGAGCAGAAGCTGTAACTTTCTTTCCCTAGCCCAGCCCCATCTTCAGATCATCAGATGCTCCCCATCATTTTATTACATCATTGGTGCTTTGCCTCTAATCACATGGATTTAATTAATCTCATTACCACTGCTCTGTCTGACAAGTGCTGCTCTCAAGCACTGGAAGTGCCAGATCCGCAGTGCACAGAGATGTGTTTGCCATTTACTGCATGCTCACAATGCAGGCCTTTGATCCCAACCACAGGCAAAGCCATCACCTCTTCACATTTAAGATCTTGGGGTTTTCCATTTCATGAATCTACTAGTGACCCTTATGCAAGAATACAAGAGCCCAGCCTCATACAGCCTCATACCATGCTGCTTTGGTCTCCTAATGACACCAGTACACTAAATTCAGTTCCAAAGGGGAGGGAGTTCATGAAGTATTCTTTTTTTTTTTTTTTTTTCAAAAAATAGGATAAATGTATTGTCTTTGCAGTATTTTCTCCACTGGCATCAGAACTGAATGCACTAAAGGGTAAACTGCTGTGCTTTGCCATTAACTTTAAAAGCATGCAATTTCAGCACTCCACCAGAGCAGAGAGGCTGYAAATTAATCTGTGTTCAGCAGAGGAGTGATGCCCAATATCTCAAGTTCCCCAAGCTCTCGTGTCCATGAGAGACCCCTCTGCAGCTGCTCCTTGGATGGGTACAGAGCAAACCAAGCTAACTGCCCTCTCAGAGAGGGGACCTTTGTGTCTGGATGTTGGGAAAACACAATAGCATCCTGAGTCACTTTCTTACTGGGAATGAGAACTGAGTGGCAGGTCTGAAATGGTGAATTTAAAATCCAAAAACAACCAAACACAACCAAATCACTTAAAAGTGTTATCAGTGATTTGTTTTCTAAATGGAAGGGGATAGGGGAGGTTGTGCAGGGAGCTGGTTTGGAGGTGGTGCAGGCAGTAGTTGTCTACAGAAACCTGAATAAGGCGGGACACTTTGGAACCAGACCACCCCAGAAAGGACTTCAAATGCAAGAAGATAGAGGTGACATTAAAAAGTAATCAGGTGGCAGAGAGGGAAAGCTTCAAAATACACTGCAAACCTTCAAAATTCCTCTGAATGACAACCACAGGACATTGTGTTTAGGCAAGGAGAAGCAAGTGCACAAAACAGGATGGGAAACTGGTCAGGAAATAGCTGTGGTGAAGATGACCTGGGATTAAAGCAGATCACCTAATAAAACAAAATAAGATAACTGCCCAAACAAAACAAACAAACCAACCCTGAGATACAGAAAGTCTAATAGTCTCATACAGTAATTCTTCCATTTTATCCTGAACTGAAAAAGCCTGTGCTGAAATATGTAGTTTTCAACATCTTGCTTAAAAATAACAGAGATACATTAAAGAAGATGTTTGACAMTTATTACAGGGCAGAGAAAAAAATGATTTCTGAAGATCAACAGTTTTCCTTACTTCTCCTCTTATGAGAAGTGTACTAAGCTCATTAAGTGTATTAAGTCTTCAGATACAGAATGGTTTTGGCAATGTAATTTTGCCACATTGAGGTATTGAGGCATGAGGAACCAGAAGAGTGTGGATCCCTTATGCTACCTGAGAAATGTGTTAGACATCTAAGATAATGTAGGTAAGGGTCTGTTACAAACTTCCCTCATAACTTCAGAGACAATAGTTGAAATCCTGTCATTAAAAGAAATTAGCTTCCTCTATGCAGAATGGAAAGCAAATGTGAGAAATAAAATGCTCAAAAGCATAATGGAAAGTTATATTTGGGCATTCACTAAAGAAACAATGTTTTAGGTTAAGATAATGCAGGTTTAGAAACATTTTTGAAAGGTAGCATAACGTGGACCTGAGAGAAAACCTGATTATAAAAATGGTCAAGTTTATAACATAATAGATCACAGAATCAAGCTCATTATTTCAAAAAGGCAAATCCAAAAAAGTCAGGGAATTCACCTGGGCTGAAAACTCAAACAGGTAAATGAGAACTTCAGAACCAAGTGCACCCTGAGGAAGGGGATCAGTGATGCTGCCCCAGCCTGGTGTAAACTCAATACAGGACCAAATGTAATTACCACCAAAATGTGAGAAGGATTAGGATAACAGAAATGAGGATACAGCTACCAAGACCAGCAAAGGAACTAATCACCAGGGAGACCTTTAAGTGGGGGAACAACACAGGAATTTCTAGAAGTGGAGTCAGAACTTATGAAGCAAATTACTAGAAAAAACAAATGGTTCAGTAGTCACACACTAGGGAAAAGTGTTAAAAAGAAGTTTGTTTATCACGTAGCAAAGGGGAAAGTTCAGGACAATAATTAACCCACTCCTATTCTAAGGAAAGATTAATATTCTGCCTCCATTTTCAATGTAATTCAAGTAATTTTGGATGCAGAATGCAGGATGAGTAGCTAGCAAGGTGAGAAGTCATTCCATATAATAGAGGAGCACATTGCCAGAGATTGCAATGCAAACACGTTCCCATCAGAAGGCAGGGATCCCTTCTTAAAATGCTGACAAATTTTATGTTTGAAATCCCAGATCCTGTAGAAAGGGCTTGAAAGGTGGGATTTTGTGCTTTAAAAGACATCACACTAAGGCAGCTAAATAAAACAAGGGCCAATAATACCTGTCCATAAAAAGAAGAGTAATATTCAAGAACTATGAAAAAGTCTTGGAGGAGATAATTAAAAACAGGGATAAACAGGGGAAAGGGAGAAAATGCAGCATGTATTCATTAAAGTTATTGTTGATAAGCAACTTCTACTTTATTAAGATATCAGTTTGAGCAGAAAAGAAGTTGTTTTAAGCCAAAATATGGTCAGCCTTTTGGATCTGGTCTAACATGCACAGAATGCATACAATTCATTGTCAAATGCAAAATGGTCTGGAACACTTGGGGACTGATGTAAGTGAAAGGAAACAGAAAATTAAATCAAAAATCATTTGCTTAACATTTGATGAGACTATTTCCTACAAATTCACTCAAATAAATCAAAATAGGGCAAGAAGGAGGAAGCCCTAGAGAATGATGAATCCACCAGTGATGTCTCACTGTGACAGGACAAATATGACACATCAGACTATGTTTCCCACAGAAATAAGAAAGTACAAAACACTGTTAAAGCTCTTCCTTACGGATATTAAAAAACCTGAACCATGGGTAAGTTAACCCAAAACAAAACATGGCTGTAAACCTCTTGGACCAATAGCTCTATAATCAGAAAATGTGTAGGACAGAGTGATTCACTGGGCCTACTGAGATGAAATTGCTGCTGCCCATCCTGATGAAGGGGACTAGGAACCTCATTTAAGCCAAGGAACAGCATCACCCAATAAGCTTTAGGAGACCATCAATTAATTATGAGAACAAACTTGAAGAAGGTCAAAACACAAGGAAAGTGATGTTTTGAAGCAAGTATTTATCAAAAGCACTCAAGACAAGATATCACAGTGGAATGGTTCATAAAAGAGATAAATGACAATGCCCATGGCAGAAAAAAAAGGGATTTCTTTGTCTAGGTGCTCTTTTAGGGTGCACACTCCAAATTGGAATAAGAACCTGTGCCCTTTTGTATTAAGAACAGCCAGCATAGCTGTGAAAGGTTCTCTGAACAAACCCAAGTTTTATAGGTTCATTTTGATTTGGGAGTTGGGTCAATCTTCTGTTCAGAGTTGTTTTTCTTCTCCATCTTAAATATGATTCACTTATTGCTAACATGTGCTGTGTCTGAGTAGCAGGAGGAAACAGCTCTGCCTCTGAAGCACGGGATAAAAAAAATAATACAGCTGGCTTGTGTATACACTTGAAAAAAGAAATGCTCTTGCTGTTTTTCTGCTTTAGAAGTGTTGGGCAGTTTGTACTTTTAATGCCATATCATTCTTTGAAGGCAGATTCTGATATCTGTGCCAGGAGAAGAAATAACTTTCATCTTTTAAAAGAATTACTTGCTGGTGTAAGAGGTCATTACAACATTTTCCTRTGAATCATGAGCTGGATAATGAAGCCAATAGTCTAACAAGACTTTGCATCCCACTATTGCCCTGGGACTCWGAAGAATGCACACTGAAAAACCCAAATGAAAATTATCTGTGACTGCACTCCACACAATTTCTATTGTAAAAAAAAATAGTCAGTAAAATTCCAGAGAGAGACAGAAATACTTATCAGATTAGCAAAAGTGATGCACAAGAAGAAATGGACTTGAGAGCACCTTTTTTTCAATTTTTTAATATAACTGGATATGATCAAAAATATATATATCACTTTCTGTTCATAGCCTGCAAAGTCACAGTGGAGATGCCTTGGGCCCTAGGAACTCTCAGAAGGTTTACCTATTCACACAAGCATCCAACTACATAGAGTGTCTTACTCAATGTACAATTTCCCCTCTAGTCAAAATGAGGCACACCACACTATTCAAATAATAACCTACAGCAGGAGACAAAGTGCAGGGCTGAAGCTGTGGCAAAATGTATTTGTGAGGCACAATGTCAATGGATTATTACTTCACATTTGGAAGGAAACGTAACTAAGATGTAGGAATCAAGGACCCATCAAAATAATAATAAGTACCAAAGATAATATCTATCAAACCTGATTTTTTTTTTTTTTAAGCAAATGTACAAACAACACTCCTCCACTCACTCCTCATGTTTTCTTTGTGTTCCCAAAACACAGACCTAGATCCTGGTGGACTTCACCAGGAGCTCTCACTCCTCTTTCCCAATACCCTGACAAATTAACCTATGTTTGTGACTTCATCACAGGGGTCAAGAATCCCTTAGTCCTTACATGTAAAGAAGGTGACTAAAACCACCYTTGCCTTGCAAAAGCCTCAGAAATATGGCCATGAGTGTGCTGTAGGAGAAYCCTGGATAGGAGCTGGAGGTGAGGTTGGCCCATTCTTCCCTCCTTTGACCGTGTGTAGCTGCATCAAGAGTCAAACTACACTAAATCACCTTTTTTTTTTTCTTGGCAATATGCTTTGCATGTCAGCCATTAGAAAAAAAAAAAAACACAGTGAAAAAGAGGAGTATCAGCTGATCTTCCTCTGTGATCAAAAACTGATATTTTCATCCAAGTTCAACTCAGTCTTCTCCTTTCAAAATGTTGACATGTTTCCTTTTAATGTTGATAATATTTCCATCATTTCAGGTGTTTTTTAAAGTYWTTTTTTTTTCTTAAAGGAAAAAATATCAAATTAGTAAATATCCTACCATACTTCTCTAAAAATTCTTACCAATTAGTTAACAATTTTTAAAGTGCTGGAGCACTTTAAAAGTGTCTTCTCACCCAGAGACGACACTTCCCAGATTTGCAAGCTTTCTTTTTTCTAATTTTTACTCATAACAGTAAGGGTTTTATTTTAGGGGCTTTGATAAAATCTCCAAAGAAATAAGTTTCTGAAGGTYAATGTGTAAAGATGTGAAGCATTGATCTTTCTTCCCTTGTGTTTCTGCTCAGGTAGGCAAGCAGATGAGAAAACAGTGATTCTAGCCCAGGGCAGGCTTCATCTTGAGAGAAAGGAAATCTGAAAAATGGAATTCTTCCTTATATGGAATGGTGAATCCATGGCCAGCTCTCAAAGCTCCATCCTCTTTGCAAGCACCACTCTCATAGTGGTGCAAAGCACTGAGGCACAGCTACTCCCAGGCAGAGCATCACAGGTTTTGCTGACTAATATTTCCATCAATTCCCACTTTGATAGAGATGCCTCTCTGAATCAAATGTTCATTTTGTCTAGAACTATGGCAACCTGGGCAGCTGCCAGGAGGCAGCTTTGGTTGACAACTCCTGAGAGTGATTCTCAGGCAAAACAATTAGTGCTAACTGCTCTTTTCCAGGGAGGCAGACTTCTTGGCAAATTGCACAGCTCAAGTCAGAGAATTCAGACGAGGAGCAATCCAGCCTGCTTTGCCCAAAGGAAGGAATGCAGGTTTTTATAGCGTGGAAKGAGGAATTCCTTTGGTTTCTCACTGCGGCTCCAAATAGCAAAGCTGCCTGTGGCAAGGGCCTGACCCGGAGGGCGCTCCGTTGTGGCAGGATCGGCACCAGCAGGGCCATCCGGGGTGCCACAGCACCAGCCCTGGAGCTTTCCTGGGGATGAATTAGCCCTGCAGGGACAGACTGGTTCCTCCCAGGCGCGGAGCTGCCCTCCCAAGCACAGCGGCTCACCGGCTGGGTGATGCACCCCTGCGCTGGGTGATGCACCCCTGCGCTGGGTGATGCACCCCTGCGCTGGGTGATGTGCCCCTGCGCTGGGTGAGGTGCCCCTGCGCTGGGTGAGGTGCCCCTGCGCTGGGTGAGGTGCCCCTGCGCTGGGTGAGGTGCCCCTGCGCTGGGCTGCAGCGAGCACCACACACCATCCCCTGCCACAAAGGTCAAGCCCATCCTTCAGGGGGCTGCTTTTGGGTTCCCACCAGAGCAAATGCTAACAGCGAGCCCTAAACCACCTTAGACTCCCACAAAGCCTTTCCAACATTCCCCCTCTCTCTGCCCTTTGCCCTTTCTGGCTCCCACTTCTCCAGTGCCAGCCACAGCCAGGGAAACTGCTTTACTCATTACCAGCACAGTAGCAATTGCAGGTGAAACCCTTCCAAAGAATTTGCTTAAATCATGCCTGGAGAGCAGCTGAAATTGCTTGTGAATTGCTGAGTTTAAACCCAGGCTTTCCATACTTCCCTGCGCTTGATTTGCAAATTGCTTTTTGGTCTGCATCTCCCCTCCTCTCGTGTCCCCTCCACACACATCAGCAATTTCCAGCTTTTTCCATGAACAAGCACAGAGAGGCAGTGCCCATYTGTAAGCATCTCCCTGCTCTACATGTAATTCTGTGGCCTTACTGAAGATATCTATGAGCTACTTTTTTTTTTCTTTTTTAGTATGTATGTTGCCTTTTTTAATATTTCAAACTACGATCTTTTTGTTGGTATCTTTTATTAGATACCTCTCTAGAAAACAGTTCACAAGTGCAGCCCAAACTTGTAGGCCAGTTTAAACAAGCTGTAAGGCAAAAGGCAAGACAATTAAGAGGATTCTGTCCCCAGAGAGTTTGAAGTGTAATTCATATACAAAGAGTGCGGGCTCATTTTGAGCTAGGAGCCAGAAATGTTGTTTAATAGGACCTACATGCATAGAGAACATTTTTGTCCACTCAATTTGTCCTTTTTTTAACAAGAGGGATTTTTATTTCCTTTTCTATATCATTTAATTTAATCATTTGCATAATTTTGCTTCCATAACACCCAATAACAGCTAATAATATTATTTGCTCTCCCTTTGTTTTTTTGCTTCCTGCAGTTGAATGAACAACCCATGTTTACAGATTAGCAGCAGTTGTAAAGTGCCCTGACTTTCTCTCCCATTTCAAAGTTATGAGTGAGAAGCACATTATATTGGTTGCTCTGGCATTTTTGGAGTAGCTCAGGCATTCACAGTGCAAACCACTGTTATTCATACTGTTATAATTCCTCTGCAGTTAAGTCATTACTAGCAATCAGAGCAGGCTTGTAGTACAATTCCTTATTTGGGAATGTCATGTGAGATGCCCAGAGCAATATGAAAAAAATAAAGGCCAACTTGTCTGGCTGTGGAGGGATTTATAGCAGGCCCACTGGCAGAGATCTGCTGGGAAGTATTAAGAGCTCCTGCTTAGCTGATCATATAAACACCCAAGCCAGCAGGTGCACTACATTTGTACACTATCTTTTTCCTTCAGGTGCACTATTAAAAATCCTGTCATCACAGCATGTTTATGGAAACGTGAATTATTGTGGCCTTTCCCTGCAGGTGGTTGGGCTGAAGTTTTTCTCTAGGTAAACGTGAATTTCATTTAAAATCACTTAGACATTTTTGTTCTGCTCTTTAACAAATGGCAATATTGCTACGAAAAATTCTACTTCAGACAACCTGTTTCTTTTAGAAAGAAAGAAGCCTGTCTTGGAACAGAAATATCTGATTATTAGTTACTAAAGGCAACATCTGAGGGTGTTTATTTCCAAACAGCTGCCCTCAAACCAGACTTCCTCCTTCCCAAAATATGGACATCTCACCCAAATGTGAAAATTCAGATAAGTCACTTTGAATTTAGATTCAAACTTATAGCTGATATTGTTTGCAAATATCCATATTATTTTAATGTGCAGAACAATTGATCAGATTAAAATATGATCTACTTCATAATAAACACACCCTAGGGAAAGCCAAGACTGAAGTTAATGAATGAAATATTTGTGGTTAAGGATACAGTAATAATTAAATTATTAGGAACAGCTTAAAACTCATTATTTTACATGAGAAAAACCCACCCACCCCACGTTAATGCAACCATCTGCTCAGACAGCCAAAGAATTATGGTCAGGAAATGGATAAATTCATGTTTTATATGTAATTTTAGCTTAGGTCTCCATCTCAAGTGCTCGAACACAGAGACTTCAATTGCACAATCACATTCTTTTCCACTCTCCACAGCAGCCCTATGTAATACATAACTATTTTCTACTGTAATGCTTGATGAGTCACTACTGTAGAAGGAACTGAGTATGTTGGGAGCATGTGTATTTAATGGAACTATAATCAAGTCAGGAAAAATTCTCTCTTCCTGTAGTCTCCTTTTATGGAATTCAGAACAACAAAATAGAACAAGAGCTTAGGAGAGGGAGGAAGGATGATCTCAAAGGTACGGTGCCATCCCCACCCTTCAAGACCTGAATTCAATCTCAAACCCAGCCTGTTCAGCCACTGCCCTGCTGTAACCTCAGTTCCAGGCACTTCAGGAGAAGTTTTGCAACATGGTTTCTTCCTTTTTGCCTTTGAACAAGTGGGAGTGTTGCTAAGAAAAGCCCCACTTCAGAAAATCATTACCCCTGAGTAAACGAAGATTCATTGTTTGTAACAGAAATAGCCCCACTTCCATATTTCTTACTTGGAGTGGCCATCACCTCTCTTGCCCTCACCCTGGCTGTTTCCTGAACCCCACTGACAGAAAATCAATCAGCAAGAGAGAGGAACACATTTCTATCAGTTTACAGGGCAGAATCACGTGAGCTCATCAAGGTGTGAGATGAATCCCAGCATCAGCACAAGGAAAGTGAGGAGAAAATTTTCACGAAGCAGCAGTTCACCAGGTGGCCAAATTTGGTACCTCATTTTGACTCTCTAAGCCTCATGTCACCTCCTGTGAGCATTCATTACTTTGTGGGGACTTTCTGAGGGTAAACATGCCATGGGTTCCGAGGCACTTGCTACAAATACAAGAAGCCTACACAAGCACTGGACAAATTGGAGTACTGTACTGGTGTGTCTTGTTCCACAGAGGGAGAGTTTGTACATGAGCTCATCTTCTTGGTTTGCCTACTGTGACATTGCTGGTGTTCTGTCCCCATGTTTTTTCCCAGGATGTTTCAGAAGATTTAGCATTTGTTAGAAGCAAGAGGTTTGCACGTGTAGGAGTGCTCAGGGTTTAATTTTCAGAGATAAGCACCTCTTTCTAAAGACTTTGGTACAAGGCAAGTCTGTGTCAAACCATATGTGTCTAGAGACCTGCTCGGCCAGCACCACCTTAAGCATCTTTTCCCTCCTCCCCCAGAAAATGTCATCCTGGCATTTAGCATTTGTGCTGCAGCAAAGCAGACACCCTCTTGTTCTCTAACCTCATATGTTATGCTGACTCTCCCATCTGTGATCTGCTCACCAGCTGCTCCTGGTGCAGGAGGGCCCCAAGGAGGAGGCACAGGGTTCTGCAGCATGGCTGTGGCTCCATCACAGCCTGGCCTTCCTCATATCCAACTATGTCCCCCACTCCAGGGCAGCTGTGAGTGTCCCCAGAGCATGGGGTGTCAGATCCAGAAGGGAAAAACAGCTGAGGTCTAAGCAAAGGCCACAGGAAAACAGACAGAAATAACCCAGCACACTGCAGTGTGAGTGCCAGAGGCAGTGCCAGGTCAAGGAGTGAATTTGGTGACAGTGGAAGCCCTGCACATGGTGATTATTGGCTGCCAACAGGGCCCTGTGTCTGCAAATGCTCAAGGTCTCTAACCTAAGGGATTTAAAACCCATGGAGGAATTGAGTGAGAGTACAGGGCAGGTTTATGAGCTGGAGAAGCCTCTCTGTAAGAGGTGATCTTCTTTACCCAAGGCATTTGCTGGTGTGAGGACAGTGCTGTGTGTCCCCAGCCTGTTCCTCCCTCACAGACCTTGGATGACAAGTCAGGCCAACGGGGTTAAGTGACCTGGTAGGCATTTTGGATCTTTAACCAGCTGTCTCTAGATCACATCAGCTAGAAATTGTCAGACCTGATCTTTCCCTGGCAGAAAAGCACCTGGGGGTGCTGATCAACAGTGCCTGACCATGAGCCAGAGGGTGCCCAGGTGGCCAAGGAGCCAGTGGCATCCTGGCCAGTGTCATGAACAGAGTGGCCAGCAGGAGCAGGGTAGTGACTATCCCTCGGTGCTCAGCACTGAAGAGGCCACACTTCAAGTCCTGTGTTCAGTTTTGGGCCCCTCACTTCAAGAAAGGCACTGAGGGGCTGGAGTGAGTCCGGGGAAGGGCCATGGAACTGGGGAAGGGTCTGGAGCACAAGTCTGATCAGGAGTGGCTGAGGGTCTTTAGCTTGGAGAAAAGAAGGCTCAAGCCTGGAGGTGTTCAAAAACAGTGTGGATGTGGCACTTGGGGACATGGCTTAGTGGTGGATTTGGCCATGGGAGGTTTACAATTGGACTCAATGATCTGAAAGGTTTTTTCCAACCTAAACAACTCTCTGATTCTGAATTACTAGCAAGAGAGTAGAAGATGAAGTATCTGTAGGAAGAGAAGGAGGATTTAAAGGGATACAATGGCAGAATCTGCACAGAAAGGGTGTATTTCCCAAGGTTAGAAAGAACTGAATTCATGTTGGCCTAGAAGATAAAGGAAGAATTGAGCATGGCTCTCCTCACAGCAGAGGGAATGCAGGATAAGACAGGAAAAATTTCCTTCAGGGTAAAAAAGACCAAAATTTTTATCACCTCTAAGACAAAGTGATCGCTGTCTGAGTCCAGCCAACAGGAATGACTCCTGGCCTTCTTGTCAGCAAGGACTAAGACTGGCTGAATCAGGGCCAGTACCTTATTTACTGGTCAGTGACTAGAACTGCATTCCTTTGGTGGAGTATTTTGTTCATTGTGCTTGTTCAGGTGAGTTTTTCTCTAATTTTCCAATAACTTGCAGCCATCATCACCTCATCCTATGCCAGAAGCATGTACTATACAAGTCCTAAGTGGTAAATTACAGAAATTTCTCTATTGGAAAGGGATTTTTTTCCTTTCATTCAATATATCAAATTTATGCCATGAAGCGACAAGTGCTAACATTTTGCCCACATACAACTCCTAAACATTTAGAAGGAATTTTTTATGCTTCAGCAAAAGGTCTGATTTTACTCAGGCAAAGCAAAGTAATGAGGTTAAAACAAAATCAAAAGAAAAAAAGCCCACAAAAATGAAAGAATAAGGACATGAACCCTATTTTTAGCCTGAAAAGCTTTGTTTTCTCCCCACAGACAAAACGTGCAGAATTAATTCAGTGAATTGGGATGCTGAGCGCTTTGCTCCAGAGTGGCTTTACTGGCACTGGTGGAGAGCTTTCCACATGCACAGCCTCTCTGCTCTGCTTGCTGTGCTATCATTACCAATTAGCAGTTGTGAGCAGTCCAGCAACCTCCCAGGCACAGAGCAAACGGGCTGTGGGGGAGCAGCTGTACCCTGGGAGCTTCTCACAGTTTGCTGGGAGTTCAGCCTCCACCACTGCTGCAAGCTCTGCTCCCTCTCACTGGAGCTAAACGGCAGTCTCCAGGCTTTCACTAGCTGTTTTCCAGTTTAAGGGTGAAAATGCTGATGGTGGTGGCTGAGTGTGGATGGAGTCTCTGCAAGCTCCCCTTTGGAGCTCAGCTGAGCTTCCTCTCCCAACCCAAATGAGCCTCAGCGTTGCACAACTTGGGGTCTCCTGAGGAGAAATCGCAGACCATGCCAAACTGCAAGGTGGGGAAATCCTAATTAGGTGTCAGATTGAGACCACCAGCCTGATTTCACTGTGAGGTCAAGCTGACTGAAACCTTGTCTCCAAATTAGATATAGACAAACTGTTTTGTGAGCAACATTTCTGATAAAGTCTCCTCTTTCTTCTGTTTACACACAGGAAGCAGACTAAAACTCTCAGAAATGTGTTCTTAGTTGTTCCTTGAACCTATTTTTTTTTGTGACCAGAGAGGCATGAGTAAGGGCTAGACTGTCTAGACTTTTCTTTTTCCTGTCAGCCCCCCAAAACATGATCAGATCCAAAAGTCAATTCATGCCTTCTCTGTCTTTCTAGACTAAAAAAAAAAAGAAAAAAGAAAAGAAAAAAGAAAAATTTGGAGAGCATTTGTGTCCATCCAGACAGTAATGGGGCATTTTGATCTTAACTCCTTGGCAGGATTAGATTGCACT
>CADDXX010000280.1:0-48046 GCA_902810485.1 Alauda arvensis
TGGAAAGGATGTTTATTCTACTCTAAATAAAACCGAAGTATATTTTTAAATGAAACATCACCTCAAATTACTTTGAAAGCATCCAAATAAAAAACATTTCTGTTTTTTCCAAAACCCTTTTCCCATTTCCCTACTGCTATTTTTTTTTTCTCAGCTGAAACAAATCTCTTTGATCAGCATAAATTCACAAAACATTCCAAAATCCACTTGTATAATTCCAATGGGAAAAAAAATTCTTGTTTGGATCAACCCTTCTGTCTGGTGCAGCCACTGCTCCAGAGACAGAGAGAGAACAGAGCCTGGCAGAGCTGAGTGGATTTTCCTGCTGCCAAGGATGCAGGAGGACAGTGTGGAACACACTCTCATCTGGCACACACCCCAGTGCACAGATAGCCACTGGCCAGAGCAGGCAGAAGAAGCTTCAGGATGTCTCTTATCCCACTTGGAGCAGGATGAATGTTCTGTGAGCACCCAGCCTCACTGTGCCTTTGCTTCTAGCTGGGACAACCTCCATCTGCCACTTGCAGGAGAGCAAAGTGATCTTCTACATCCAAAGTTCAACCCACAGAGTCCTTTTGGCACCAAGTGTGGGATCCTTGGCATGGACAGAAAAAGGTAGGAAAAGCTGGATGGGTTTTTAGTATCTTTAAGCATGGAGAAGAAGTGAGAAATAAGGAGCATCATAGGCAGGTCAGCTGTTTTGAGTTAACCAGCAGGTGCTGATGTTCTGAGTGATTTTATTCCAGCTACGTTGCAGATCACAGTGATTTTTAAAAGATTTAGTCAAATTGAGTTGCTGAAGAGTTGACTTGACCACTTCTCTGTCGCATGATGAAGGAATGAAAACAGCTGTCTTACATGTTTTCATAAAACTCTGGTCACAACTGTTATCCTTCAGTTTGTGCTGCCAGCTCAGAGAAACCACGGTGGGTTTTTGCCCTAGAATAGTCTAAAATAATCTAAGTTACATATCAATGGTACACAGAGGCTTCTATTGTGGCATTCTTCCTTTTAAAGGACCAATTCATAGTTCGTTGCAAATTTTAAACATGTGCCTTTTAGGTTTTTTAATTTCCTTAGAGTATTGGTGAGACAGAAAACAGACAGCAAAAAATAATTTCTAAGGAAATCATGGGCACAAATGTGAAAAGTGTTTTATTTTGCACAACTGCTCTTTGTCTTTGGTGCTATATGTTACATTTTATTTCACTTGAAAGAACTCTGATGGTCAGATGTGAACTTTTATACACTGGGAGGACGTCAGGTTTTGGAGCTCATTCCAGTCCCTCTCTGCAGCAAGACATCAAGGACCTGGTCTCACAACCCCAGCTGACCTAAGACTGGTCCCATCTACTCCCTGCTCTTCAAAGAGCAACCTGGGGTCTCTTCCAAGACCTCTCTGTCAGTGGTGTCCCATGTCTTGGACCTTGAAACACCATGGACCTACTGCTCCTGACATACTGAGGAATACACAGGGAGTTTTTGTTTGCAAGAGTTCTGGCCACGTGAAACCCAAATTATGTCCTCAGAACACTGCATTTCAGATAAATGTCCCCTTTATTTACCTTTGTTGTGTTAAGCATTACCTCCTTAGGTCCCTTCTGTGGAGGAATGGACATTTCCCTGGATGGAACAGGAAATCATTCGAGATCCAGAGCACACAGGAGGTCAAGGTTTCCAGACAAAAGGTTTTCTTCTGGCTTGATGAAGATGAATTCAGTCATGCAATACCCCCAGAAGGAGCAGACAGCTGATTTTCAGGAAATACCTCTGCCAGCACTGATGGACTCGCTGTGTCTGGACAGCAGCAGCATTTCTGTCTTTCAGGGGAGACTCAATAGCCCAGACAAGAGGGCAAGGTTAACAGAACACTGCTAAGGATTGTAAATTTTAAATATCTGGGCTAGACTATTGTTATCTGTCCAGGCCTAATTTGATTGGACAAGAGAAGTGGTATCTGGAACACTCCATGTCCTGGCTTTGGAGAGGAGAAGTGTAAGAGGGACAGTGCAGAAGGTCTGCTGTGCAGAGGTGGCTGGAACAGTTTAATCATTAAAAAGCATCACTTATAAACACCGTGGGCCTGAGGTGATTATCTGACATCACACTTCCAAGAAACCTTAAAGTCAGTGCTGGTAAAAAATAAAGTGATGGTACAAAGAGCACAAGAGGTGTGAAAAATGAAAAAGAGCAATTTATTATCTGAATCAACTGACAGGGACCTGAGCAAGCAGGATGTCACACCTCACCCAAAAACAGATGATGGACAAGGAGGGGGATAATTATTTCACCAAAAAATGGGTATAACAAGGTCTGAAATGTGAAGTGGAAGCTAAAACAAACATTGACTGGAACCAATGAGAGTAATTAAATATTGGAACAACAAATTTCGCCACCAGCCACTTACTGGACTGATCTGTGCTGCAAAGTCAGGATCTAGTGAAGATTAAAGCAAGAATAACTTCAGAGAAGTCCCTTTGCCTTTAGCACTGGTAGGTCAAACAAGATGACAAAATAAGCCCTTTTGGGTTTAAAAATTGCTGAGCTGATAGTCTCACCAAGACATTAACTGTTCTAGACATTTGATGAGCAACACAGCCACCGTGAAACGGATTAAATGCCTTTTTATTTTTTTTTTAAGAAAGCATATAATTAACTTATGGAATGTGTTGCCATGGGATGTAAGGGGAGCAAGTATCTCAGATTCATGTTAAGTACTGCACACCTATTTGTATAACCACCCAGTTAAATGGAGATCCAGACAAATTTCCCTGTATCACGGCAGTTGATGAGGTAAACTTAATGTGGTTCCCTTTTTAAGCATTAATTATTTTCCTCTTGATGGACAGAGAGTATMTGGTTCCCATTGCTCTGCTGGGAGATGATAATTGCTAATTTCTGTTTCATCATGCCAGATGTTATTGCAATTTTCACAGCTCCATTTAGAGGCTATTTCTTYGCTCCAAATGGTCTGGTCTCTAAGGAGGATGCCTCAGGCCAAAGGTACCGAGCAAAAAATGTTTGAAAGGATCATTTCTTTAAAGATATTTCTGTTCCATTTTACAGAACAAATGTTGACCTRGTAGATGAAAATTATCTTGATTCAAGGAAAGATCTAACCTGCAACTGCTAAAACTGTTCAGAGAGATAATAATTTCAATTTTTCCAAAAAWATATTGCCAAAAATTAGACAGGCTTSCATGTTTACCTTTGCTCTGGTTCCTAATTTCTTTTGAGCTATTGAAGGACAAGTTACTTAAGTAGCAGTGATTACAGCTCTTGGAACAATCTGCTTTGAAAAGAATCACCATATAATATTAATTACAGGCTTCTTCCTGCCACCTCATAATCAAAGCCCTGGGAGAATCCATATTGTGAAGTGTGCATCTTATATTTAATAGGTATTTAATTTGAATATTAGTATGGTTGTGTTTCAGGGAAGGCCTTTGCTTAATACTTCTCAGTAACATCTTGCACAATCCAATTTCAAAACCTCTCCTTCCTTTTCAGTGTTATTTGCCCTCAGTTATTTTCTATCAGACTCATTCATGGTCTGAACAGCTATTTCACCCTGTACCCTGTAATAAGATTAAAATTAAATTTAAAAAATACATTTTAAAGGGTAGTTATCTATCTAAATAAAATTTATCTTTTTTTATCAGGAAAAGTATGAGCCTGACCTTTTTTTTAATTGAAAAGTTATTTATGTTAAGAATGATTTGATTTTAAATAAAATACTTCTAAATGAAACATTTCTTTTTGAACTTCTGTTTCAGAGCATTCAAATTAGCTTGTGGGGTTTTGTTGGAGTTTTGGGGATTTTTCTGAATTTGAGGAAAACTGAGGTTTAAAAATCAGAATTACCTGCTGAAGAGATGCTTTTTCCTAAAGCATAGAAAAGATTTTCTAAGATGGAAGGACAAAAGACATTATTTTGGAGTAAACAAATTCTTTTCTATTGAGACTACACAGTAATATTTTTTAAAGTTTTTCTGAATATTTAGATTTTTTAAATTATTATTATTATTCTTATACACAGTACTGAAACTCCTGATATTGTGTTTCTCAGTTTCTGCATGACTTCACTGGAAGGTTTTCACATTTATTTTGTTTTTAATATAGGACTACTTTAACACAGGGTCTGTATACCTACTTGCTTTGATTTCTCTTTCAGTGAATATCCTACAGGAAAGATCTTCCTCTTCCACCCACCTGGAGAAGCCTGAAATTTCATTTCAGATTTGGTGAAGTGCCATTCCAAATGTTGTCCCATTTTCTTCTCCATCTGAAACAAAAGGAATTTTTTTTTTTTTTTCTTTTCAGGGAAAGAAAATGTCACCCAATTCTGGTCCCCTGTTACAGAGCAGGCTCTTTTTTTCTTGTTCTTGCCAAGGTCAGGATGAATGATTCATGGGAAGCAGAAGTTCGAGTTCAGACTTCATGATTTATTCTATCTTATCTATTTTCAGACTTTTTACAGACCCACAAGCCATGAGCTCTATCCAGCTGCTAGAAAAACGTGGCAAAAATGGCTACTGCAAACTTCTTTCCAAGGTTTTGAAGCACTAATTACCCAATAATGAGATGACACCTGTATTATTGATGTTTCTGACCCAATGATGACCACTAAAGGTCTGCCATGGGACCTYTGTCACCCAGTTACAGAAAAGCATCTGTGCCTATGAAGAAGAAGGAATAATTGAAAAGAAGGACTTAGACAATGCCTTAAATCCTCTGTCTTGGCTCACACACATTACTATGTACTAAAATCTTAAACCCTAAGTGTTTCACCCTGTGAGATCACACACTTCTRCTCAARCCCCACACCCACARCCCCTGTGCTGTCACTCAATCTCAGGAGCCTGTCCCAAGGCCTCAARTCAAATGTGGTGCCTGCCTGAGGGTCAGCACCCTTTAACATAGAAAAACCAAAATTTTCAGCATCCAGGGTTCCRACAGTCCTYTRTTGCCTATACACCAGTGTAGCTCCATCATCATCCTCACAGTGATATTTAGTGTACATTTATGACAGAATCATAGAATGGTTTGGGTTGGAAGAGACCTTAAAGCTCCTCTAGTTCCAGCATCCTGCCCAAGGRCAGAGCCACCTTCCACCAGACCAGGCACAGCCAAACCTGGCCTTGAACACTTTTAGGSATGGGGCACCCACAGCTTCTCTGGGCAGCCTGTTCCAGTGTCAAGTGATGTCAATTAATTTTACAAGTAATGACTCAGACGTGCTGGGGTGTGAACTTTCCACACATCAGCTGCACCCTGAGCACTGCCTGCCATGCAAACAAAAAAAACGTGGAGCGACTAAACTTG
This sequence comes from Alauda arvensis, assembly GCA_902810485.1. Classification (NCBI taxonomy): domain Eukaryota; kingdom Metazoa; phylum Chordata; class Aves; order Passeriformes; family Alaudidae; genus Alauda; species Alauda arvensis. Next base: position 5,326 of record CADDXX010000280.1, read on the forward strand.
GTTTAAGAGGGATGAGATTCCTTGTGTGTGCAGGAAGGCACGGACATGCCAGAGGAGTGATACACACTGGATTTATGTCTCTTTTTCCCTGTGAGCCTGGGCTCTGAGCCTGCCCAATGAAGCACTGAGTGTTCCTGGGTAAACAGAATATTCCTGAGTTCATAACAAACTAAATATTACAGTAGACCAGTAATAAAATCAGATYTTTTTTTATAAATTACCACAATGGGGGARATCTAGTGATTTGWACAWTGATTTTTGAAACATTATTTACAAGGATAACAGACCCCAAAATYTTTTCTRTGGTCTAATTTCAGCTTGCCCTGAGAGCAGAAGCAATCTTGCTGCTGGTATCAAAATCCTGCTGCAGCAGGAAGGTGCCTGATGCAGGCAAAGATGAGATTATCCATAGGAAGGAGAGATCCTATAGCTGTGGTCATGCTGGGGCAGYGTGCTGACTCAGCTCACATCCCCTGTCARTGTGACAGCTGCATGGTTTGCAGTTTTGGAAATCCAAGCATCTTTCTGGGTATTAGTCTGGAGGCTGTGGGCAAGAAAGAAGCTGCAGAGCAGTGGATGAGGGATTAGCAAGTGCACGGAGGTCACAGCATTAAACAATAYGTGAACTTCWCAATTTRGGTCCTGCYCTGGCAAACAGGGTTAGGAGTTGAYCAGAGCTTTTTTTCCTCWGCCTATGGCTCTCCTGGAGTCAGTGTAGCACATAGAATTTGCTTGCTGACAGCAGGATCCTGTGATCAGAAATTTGTTTTGTAAATACCTCTGTGTCAGAGGCAGGTTACAAAAGAGCTCATGAGCTAAAAGCAGGCAGAGGTGGTGAGCACAGGCAGATGTGACTCAAGTCATGTCTTTGACTGGACTGAGTTTTGGAGAGAGGAAAACAGGTCTAATACTCTCTCTTTCTATACTCATTCTTCASCTTGAGCCTGTGCTCAATTAATTTTAGATGTAGGCAGGCCAGCTTTGCRTATTTAGCTGAAGTTGTTTAAGGAGTTACTGCTTGCTACAAGTTTTTGGTGAAGGCTTCTGTGACTGCTGCTGAAAGAGTGAATGCTCCTAAGTGCACTTCAGGGCAAAATAGCCTTGGTTTAAGCAAATCCATCTGTGAGCTKAAATTCCAGCTGTTTCTCTGCTGATGTTGCTCTTACTGGCACAGAGAGACGACCTGAGGGACAGAGGACTCAGGCTTGTCATCATATCACAACTGTTTAGCACAGAAACAGGTAAAATGGAGCAGTTTCACACCTTGCCATTGCTGAAGGTTGCCAGGTGTGGGGAGCTCTGACTCACAATTCAAGTGAAATTTATCTGCATCCAAATAGACCAGCACRCTCTACACAAGCTGTTTATCCACATGAGGACAGGCAGATTTGTGCCAGGGTTGTAATGCCACCCTCCAGTTCCTTTCCAAGCTAACTCTGAAACAGCTGATCTCCTTGGGCCTTAACTTCTGTCCAAGATAAAACACACCACAGATGTTTCAACACCTGGCCAGTGGCTATGAAGGGAATCCAGCCAGCCACATCCTGGCTGCATTGCAGGCATCTCCCTTCTTTCACTTTCTCCCCCATTGTGCTGCTGGGAAGTTTGGTGGGAGTGAGTGCAGAAATGTGGCAACCCAGAAGGGCAAATGCAAAACCTTCTGAAAGCTTTTCCCTCTCTCACCAATTCATTGCACCCTGCATCTCCTCCCTGACCAAGCTGGATTAAGTCTCCATGACAGGAAGGCAGGAATGCAGAGTTATTCAGACTTGTTGAAGGGGTGGCACACGTCCCAGGGAAGACAAATAGCCTTTTGTGAGCTAATTTGCTCACGCTGTTCCACCCTAACATGCATCTGTCCTGTTATCTCATGACTAATATGGACATAACCCTGCACACGTTTATCTGACATGCATGAATATGTCATCCTGATTCCTGTCTCTCTTGGTTGGGTGAAGAAGCCAATGGACTTGTGCCCAAGCAAAACTTGCTGAGCTGAGATCAAAATCTGGTGTGTGTTTTTAATTTGCTGCTCGTGCCTGTTTGCAAGGAGTGCCTTCAGTTCACAGCAGCATTTGCAGAAAGGCTGTTTTTCATCCAGTGGTGTCTTTAGCCACRTGTAGAAGAATACACAGAATGAAAGTGTTTGTCATTCACTGTCAACATGGCAGTCAGTGATTTCTGTTACTCATTCTGGTTAAAAAGGGTGGTGGGCATCTGATCAGGAAGAAACCTGCCCTGTGAGTAATTCTACACACTGAATAATGGATAGTTGATTAATCTTGTTCTTTTGCATTTWAATGAATGCTGTAAAATTCTGCAGCATTTTATGACTAACTTGATGTAAATAAGAATCTTGTGTAAACAGCATTATTACTCATCCTGCAGATAGGGAAATTGAGGTACAGGGCAAGTCAGCATTTCTGGCTGAGGAGTCCTGGGTCCCAATTCAGCAAAACTTCTGCTAAGCTTAAACAGAAAGCAAAGAGCACTTCCCATATCTGTACTAAGAGGTCATTCAGAAGATTTAATTCCACCTGTGCCTCCTCAGCAAGATTTTTGTGTGAATTCATCTYCTTCCAGTGAACAGAAGGCAAGGATGTTGCCTTTACAAAGCACCTGCTGAGAGCTCCAGGGATTGGAATGATTCTTTCTTGGGCACGTAGGATCATAGAATATCCAGAGTTGGAAGGCACTCAAAAGGATCATCAAAATCCAGCCCCTGGATTTAAAGGCTCTTAACCATAAGCAAGACTTTCTCCTGACTCTGCCACCAACACCACTGGTTAGGAAGAATGATGCTAAATAAATTTTGGGAAGGAATTTATTTTTTGTTTCCTTCAGAATACCTGACTTTCACAAAATAATCCCCATGAAAGTTGGTTTCTTTTTCTGGCTCTGACCTGAAAACTTTTGACTGTGACTTTTTTTGAATTTTCCTCCATAAAAGCAGCACATACTATGACTTCACAGCAGTGAAATCCAGCCCCAAAAAGCACAAATCAAAATCCCAGCTGATGGATAAACAAGCAGCTCCAACTACATCCTGGACACAACTTCCAAAAGCACCTCATTTCCTCAAAGCAAAACAAACCAAGAGATCCCACTAATATTAAAGAGTGCTTGTGACTTACCAAGAGGTATTTAGGTTTTTTGGTGCTGCTTTGCTGTTTATTCACATGAGGACAGGCAGATTTGTGCCAGTGTTGCAAATCTCACCCTTCAGAGGATGTTGGTTTTCCTTTTACCCCCAGGATGACTCAACTCTTACAGTAGTTCAGCTTCTCTGAATTTACTTTGTTGGAGCTGGTGGCAAAATTCTGTGCAGGAATTGGCTCTGTCCTTTGGCTTGTAAAGCTGAAAGTGTAAAAAACTACTCTTGCTTTTCCCAATTAATAAATAAAAAGCTGTGAAACCATTAGAGTGCTACAAAATAAAGACAAATACATTGTTAGAAAGTGGATCCTTGACAAAAGCAATGAAGCAACTACTCAAAAGCAGCGACTTCATCTGAACATTCAAAAAAAAGGCAAATCCATCATGTCTTTTCATGAAGTTTCATAGAGAATAAATCCAGATTAAACMCATGTTTTAGGAACTACTCTCCTGCAGAGACCGAGTCTCTGCTTTCCCCAGGCAGAGCTGAAGTTAGTTTAAAACTCTTCCACTCTTGCCATCTTCTTCCCCTATTACAAAATGCTGTAATCAAAATAGAAGCTTTGAATACAATTATATGGAATTGCAATTATTTCCACCAGAAAAAAACAAAACAAACGGTTGCATTGTTCTGTAATATTTTCAACTGGTTTCAAAGTAACTCTGAAATGACTTTGATACAATATTTGTTTTGAAGGAAAAAAAAAGTAGGTATTAAACTGAAATTCAATTGCYAGATTGACCTGAGTCTTTTATCATTATTTCATTTCAGTACCTGGGAAAATCTGAGAGAAAAAACACTTTGTTCTGATTCAGAACAAGGACTAATTTCCAAATGCTGGAATTCCTCTGAGAGTGGAAACTGTGAGCACAGGACAGCTTTAGTTTTCCACTTAAGGCCTCCGCAGGTGCAATTGCAGTGGAAGTTGTAGAAACATCGTGGACATTCAGTGCAGAATCATTCTTGTCCTGTTACACAGATTCCACTCCCATGGCAATCCCTGGATTTTCCAACCTCTCRTTCCAAGGTTGTTTCCATTTTCTTTGCCATGCGACTCCACAGTCTGCAATATTCACGTGTTCTAAGCATCCCTAATGAGTGATTAGTCTCTCTACTTTTTAACAATGACACTGCAAATATTTTGAGAAAAATAATAATATTTAATAAGGTGGCTTACAAATTTTTTTTTCATTTTTGACTCTGTAATGCATTTTCTTATCATTGCAATTMTTTTCTCCCTATGAGACCACCTTTTCGCATTAAAATCAGTATTTTTAAACCCCCTTTTATATCTGTTTGTGTTCCAGTTGAAGGAAAGATGACATCAATGTTTGTCATTTTAATTTCCAGTCTATTTTGAGATCTACTGTAGCTCAGGTGGGCTTTCCCTGGAAGAGGAAGCTTGATGCTCACTCAGCAGCACAAACCCAAAGCAACCTTTCTGGTGGTCATGAGACCTCATTCACCCTGAGATATAAATCAAGATGATGAATAAAATAAAATAAAATAAAATAAAATAAAATAAAATAAAATAAAATAAAATAAAATAAAATAAAATAAAATAAAATAAAATAAAATAAAATAAAANAATAAAATAAAATAAAATAAAATAAAATAAAATAAAATAAAATAAAATAAAATAAAATAAAATAAAATAAAATAAAATAAAATAAAATAAAACAAAATAGTGGCATTATGGTTTGAAGAACTAATCCTGCTGAGTCTGCATTACTGCACAATTTGGCAGCAGTGACTGCTTTGCCTGCTGAAGAAGAAATTTGTTAACAAGGCTGAGCCTGAGCAGAAGTGCCTATTTTTGACATAATGTAAATCAGACAATGGGTCCTTCCAAACACCATTCACACCTTCCAACTACTCTGCACTAGAACTTGACATGGGAATTTTCACCATTCATCATGAATCATTCTTGGAAGACAGTGAGAGGCTGGGATGGGGGGGCAGGGGAGAAAAATGCCAATTAATAGCGGGATTACTGTGAAATAAATACTTTTAGTGGGTTGGCTTTAATGTAGTGAATAGGCTCAAGTGCAGAGAAGTGGATTTAATTGAAGTGTATGGATTAAGGTGGACATGGAGAACAGGTTTGCTCTATGTAGAGTAACTTYTGTTAGTTAATTTCTGGTATATTTTCATTTTAGATTATTTTTGGCTCTTCAACATGTACATGCATRCACACACTTATATTTATATAAATACATGCCTACACACGGATATTGTAAAAACATTTTTCCTTGATCTTTGTTAAAAGCAAATGCAAAATATTGCTTGGAGAATAYCAGAGAACCTGGAACACAAATTTACAGTCTAACCCAGAAGAATTATTGTAAATAAACATATGATATAAATTAACACCAGCTGATAATCATGTTCTGGCCATCAGCTCTACTGCTATGACCAAGTCACCACCCTAATATTCCAACTTACTGTGGGAGTAAGTTCACTTTCCTTATTTTAGATGTTRACATCCCACCTAATCTTCCTGAGATCCCTTGACAGTCAAGAGATGTGATGTATGCAGCCTTTAGTACATGTTTATTTCATGATAARGTGAACTTTGTCCTAAAAGGGGCTCTTTTCCTCCACCAGCCATAAAGGAAATGTAACTCAGACACAGATTTTGGCTACTGATGGGCATGGAGAACACAGATACATTCTCAGTGCCTCCCATCTGATTCCCATTTAGCTGCCACAGCTGAAGCCACCCCATGCCCAGRTGYCCTCCAGGCTCCACAGCTGCTGATYAACTCTCTGAGACAGGAGAGGATTCGATCTTTGGATGCCACAGCCTGGTAGCCCTGTCTGGGAATTCAAATCCCTCTGACTTCAGGCTGTGAAACAGCAGAACAAATGGGCAGATTGGTTGCCTCTGTGGAAGACAAAATCTGGCAGACAGGTGAGGCAGAGGAGAGGGAATGATGACTGAGGCAATGTCATCAGTCTTATCAAAATCCAAAAGGACCGTGGGTCACAACCCCACTTAGGAGGTAAAAGTGCTCTKGATGGGATCTAAAGCAGCTTTTGAGTTGCTGCAAACTACACAGGGAATCCACTGTCATTCCCAGCCTGCTGAAGAATCAGACAGGTGCAAAGTCATCTTAGACCACCTCTCTGACCAGGTGTCATGTTCCTGGCCCAGTGTGATGCAGCCACTAAAGCTCAAGAAAATCAGCAGTGAAAAGTGCTGAGTGCAATTCTGGGCCAYGAAGTTGTGCAGGATCTGGAAAAAGCAGGATGTGAACTCCAGCTCAGGGAAGAATGGCTGAAGGTACTACTGTTCATGATATTTTGCAGAAGACACATGCCTCAGTTCTGTTGGCAGTGCTCATTCTGCTTTGAAAAGCACTTAGGGGTGCAGTACACAGGGTACGACCATGCACCACTTCAGCTCTGACAGCATTTCTTCGTGTGGGAAGATTCCCCTGGTTTTGTGTTTTTAASGTGAAACAAAGGATGAATTAGTCTTGGGGAGGGTTGTTTTCTTTTTACAGAATTYATGAAGCCCTCTGAAGAAARGGWCTTTCCCTGCAGGCCTTTCCACATYTAACTRTGGAGTGAGTGGGAGTGAGTTATAGCCATGTGATGTAGGAAGTAGCTAAGAAAAGGTCAAAAAAGGTAGCAACAATTAGCTGCACTAAACCCATAAATATGATGCASTAATCTGGGAAATCTGATTAAGCACTGCTGCACTCCTGATCCCCATCACACTTCTCTAAGTCTGCTCCTCTATTTGCTGCCTCTCACTCACAACCATTTACCTGATTCCTTCAGTCTGCCCCTGTGTGACTGTGACCACCCTCAGCTCCTACCAAAGCCATGGCTGAATTCCACCAGGTAACCACCACAGGGTCTCACTGGAGCTTCTTGTCCAAGGCAAAACATTAAATGSAGATTAAAATATGTCAAACTCCACCTAAACTTAATTTTTCATCGTTTTTTTTTTTGCATATGTACACAACATATGTGTACTGATATGTGTATAGTATAACATATAACATATATATTATTATATATTATATATTGTATCTCTTTGCCCAGGAGCTGTGGCTGCCCCTGGACCCCTGGAAGTGTTCAAGGCCAGGTTGGATGGGGCTTGGAGCAACCTGAGATAGTGGAAGGTGTCCCTGGCAGCGGCAGGGGTGTGGAATGAGATGCTCACAGATCCCTGGATGATCTTTAAAGTCCCTTGCAACCCAAGCCATCCTGTGATTCTATGATTCCATAACATCATGTATGATCTTATATATTGAGAATATGTGTTTTGGTACTCAAAATGATAGGTGTTAYAATAATGCATTTATATTACATATTATATATGTATGCAGTGATAACATATGTTGTAATAATATATTGCAAATATAACATTGGCAAAGTCACAAGTACACGAGCACTTGAAAATCTTGGCCTGTTAAAGGGTGAGTGAAACAAACACACATAAACAAATCCACGTGGATAGATGGATATGTTAGAGTACATGAGGGTGCCTAAACATTTACACACACACACACGTCCACATGTATTTTAGAAACTAAATATTGATGATATTTGCATATTTGCTGTCATCACTTTTGTTTGCCAGAAAGCTTCCTCTGGTTTGTTAATTTGGGGCTGGGGATGAGCTCAGTGACAAAGCATCAGCAAAAGCTGTGAGATTTTAGCAAACATTGGAAAAAGTGTCATCTAATAGTCCATCAAACAGCTCTTGTCACACAGATAAACCTTTTATCTCTCTCTCCCAGATTCTAATCAAGGGTACAGTTTGCATGTTTCTTATATCACTGCAGCAACCAATTCAGCTGGGATTCCCTATGCCCTGGGAAATAAACTAATTTTGACACAAATGAGCATTGCAGAGTCTTGTTTTATCTTTTCCCATTAACATGTTGGTTATTATTTGTTAGTCAAGGAAACAAGAGTGCATTTTCTCACCAAAGGGATGTGCTGCACAGCAGACTGTRTCTGTTTGTTTGGAGAGTTCTGAATGCAGAAGAAAACCAAAATAATTTATGGTAAATGTGGTTGTAAGATAAAGTTTTCATTGTGGTTGAAAAACCATTTGAAATAAACTGGAATCTTATGCCTAAAAAGTAACTCCAATATTTTTTATTATTTAACAGTTCAGTTTATGGTTTCCAGCRTATTTTCTATTATCCAAAAATAGCAATGCCAGTCTACAAGAAATTTTTTACTTCCTCATTCTATCATATTCTTGCAATTTTTGCATTGTGTGTTTCAGTTTTGGCTGTGCACAATCAGTCTGTCCTGGGTTTGCACTCATAATTAATTACTCACATTGGAGGCAGAAACCAAGTGACAACTGTTTCAAGGCTTAACCTTGAAAATACAGAAATAAAACATTTATGTCTTGTTTTTATTGTAACTCTTATGGTTCTTGATAATGGGTTCAATAGTCTTGGGGTTTGCAATTGTTTACTTGAGTTTTCATTCAGCTGATTCTGGTTTCTCGCTGAGATGTTGGCAAATAGGTTTAAAATGGAAGGYCTTGGGCTGTGTCTGTACTCATAAACTGAGAAAGGCTTGGGCTTAAGGCTTGAGCTGGTTCCTGGATGATTTTGCTCTGTTTTGGGCCATTTCACTTGCGAATAATTCCCCACTTATAATTTTCTCTGGAGTATCTGGATGTTTGGGCACACACTGTTAAGAGAAAGATGCAGAAATTGGTGGAAAAGGATGAGTGGTTGGATGTCACCTGCTGAGTGGTGTCCTCAGAACACTCACCTGGTTGTCCTCACKTCTGCTCCTACACAAGGAAGAAGAAGCAGGAACTTTTTGGCAAGTTGGTGACATGGTGTGTGATATTTTTGATATTTTGATATTTGTGTTTTCCTTTTATTTCCAGATGAGAAGATGGGTGATGATGTTCCCCTCATCCAACAGAGGAAGGTTAAGGCAGCCCAAGCTGGATGTGTCATGGAGCTCTTTACCTTTCCTTACCACAAAAGAGGATTTCCCCTCTGTCCTCTGCAACTGATTGAAGAGGGTTTTTGAGAATTTTCTTTTCCTAAAGCATTGTTCTTATTAAAAAATAGTTTACCACCTTAGGCCATAAAAGAAATTCTCCTCTGATCAGGCCTCCTGCCTCAAGTGACTAAATAAATAGCATCTGTTTGATGTAGCAAATGTGAAAGCTGCATGTTTACTTCTTCACTTTGAATAAAATATATAATGGTAGCTACAATTTTCTTCCCCAAGGTTCATGTTGTTGTAAAATAAACAGATGTTTGGAAGAGGGGGGAGAAATGTATGCATTATAAGTGTTTAAAATACTCCCAGTCACTCTGATTAACAAAGCATAACAAAGGGTGATAAGGAAACAGAAGATATCAAAAGTCACTGGCTTTGGTTTTGTTTTATATTTTCTACTGTAAAATATCTGGCATTGCCAAAAAAGTAAAAGCTGCTTTGAAAGCAAGGCATCTGTTTTCAGAGCTTTTCAGACTGCAGGCATGAAATGTAGGAAATACATAAGAAAAGACCCCAGCAAAGAGTCCCATCCCCCCTACTCTGAACATGAAAAGCTATAAAAAAAACCAAATAAAAATAAATATGTGAAACCATTTTATGAACCGAAGTTCCTTTTTAAAGCCAATAGTTTATGTGGAATATAAGTTGCCCTCAGTTTTCAAACCTGAGCTCCTTCAGAGCACTTTCACAAAGCCCTTCTTGAGGAAATCCCAGCTCAGCACCCTCTTCTAGAGCTGCACAAAGTTGAAGTGAGCTCTTGTGTATTGGAGTTTCTGTGCCACTCACCTATCTAAGCATCATATGGTGGGGGGTTACCTGGAGGGATTAAGATTGCTCACCTTATCTGCCCTCTCCTTCCCTCCTACTCTGAGGAAATAGAAATGAAGGGTGAGGACTGAGCATCCCAGTGCACATACTTACTCTTTCCAGTCTCATCCAACAAAACAAATCCATGAGATATCTGGGGCCCAGGTGGATCCACACAGGTGTGATGGACACAGCCCCAAGGATGATCATTGATAGTGGTCATCTGTCTGAAGGAAAATCAGACACAGCTGGGCTGCCCACTTAATTAATTTGGGCCATTTAATCAGCCACAGCCATTTAATTAATCTGGGCACTTTTCATGAGTGTTGGGATTACTCAGAGTGATCTTTGAGAAGAAAAATCCCACTGGAGTCCGGAGGTTGCCACCAACTTTGAAACAAGAGCCCAGGCAGTTTCACACTCCTGTGACCAGTTATTGGCATTTTTGTCACACATGCATATATTCAGTCATTTCTTAAGTTGTTATTTTAATACATACAGGTTTGAATTGTTGCATTTTTTTACACTGAAATTAATTTTTTGCTTAATTTTCCTCCCTTGAGTAGATCTAACTTATGYGTGGCTTTGTTAACATGAAACTTTGCAGACATTAAATGTGTGGACACAACTTTTTTATTCTACAGAACAAACACACAGGTCAGGAGAGCTGAACATTTTCCAGGACAGAGGCAGTTTCAGTTGGTTTTTTTCTTTTAGCCTTATTTTTTCCTTAAACCATTACAGTTTTTAACTGTATAATAAATATTTTACCAGCTTCTATATTTTACATGGCTCTTAATTTCAGTGATCTGGCCATTCTTAGTTTTAATATTTAATGTACAATGTATAATTATCTAGCTATTACTATTAAAAAGTTTTGCTTCTCTGGAGGATTCTGCCTTGACTAAACAAAAGTGAAACATTATTCATTTATTAGCAAAGTGTGAGCAAATTGTGCTGCAGCTGTAAATATTTCCCTTGTAAACCATGACTATTTAGAAATTTTTAACATATTCTATGAACTTCAGAAAGAACTTTGAAAACCTACTCTCTCCTCCTGTTTTCACCATTTATCAACAACCACAGATTTTGAATGTCCTGGGCTGACAACAGGACAGGAACATGCACATATAATGTAGAATTTATACTTTATAGCACAAGGCCAGAATAATCTGGAAAGGAGATGAGTGAGGATGTTGGGACAGAAATACCTAAGGTTAGACCTGTCCTGCTTCCTTATACAAACAGAAGAAACATAAATCTGGCACCTGTCTCCCAGAGGAGCTTGGAGGAAGCACAGTACAGACTCCAGGTCAGCCAGGAGCAGAGATGATGCCTCTGCTGAATGTAGAGATTTTGATTATACCAAATTGCAGAGGTCCTGGAAAAGCTGCTGACTCACCCTTACAGAAATCAGGGAGACCTGGGGTTAAAATTCTTCATTTATGTACATTGCACACRCATTTTTATGATGATTTGTGCCCTTCAAACTCTGGCACAATCAGTTGGTAGCCAGTGAAAGATTCTATGTTGTATTAAAAGGTTCTTTCTTGGGATTTCCCTCCTTTACCTTAATTGATAGAAAATTTATATTACTATTCATATAAAACATAAGCTATATTCATAAAAAACCCAAGCTTGGGATATATGTACTTTAAAAATATCTACCTTTGCAAGTTGGAAAGGCACACATACAGGTGCAATACCACATATTTAAAATTTGCTAAAAATGTGATCTCCACATGCATAATTAATTGTTTTCAAGTGGAAATCTACCTCTAGTAAGTAGTTTGGGGTTAGAAAACCRGGCTTCAAAGGAATTTGGTATGCCTTCTTCACCTTTGAGATTCAAACACTGGAGCCAGGATTGAAAACCCAGGTATTTCAGGTGTCTGCATTTAAAAGGCTTTGTTTATGTTAAGGCTTAGGTCACCTTGGCAGGTATGTTTTAATGAAAACATTACCTCTCTGTGACCTTTGGGATTTGAAGGTTAAAATGCAGTCACTGGAAAAAGGAATCCTCATTGTCATGGATGAAATCTTTGGCATTAAAGACATCGTTTCTCATCCTTGTGAGTGACTTAGTGCAACAATAAAGTTTGCTCTCTTCAGAGAAGAGGCAACACGGAGGCTCCTGATTTGTCTTCATCCCCCCCCCAAAAAATACAGTTCTGAAACCTTAAGAAAATTAAGGAAATATAAAATATTTGAAGACAGACTCTTAAAATGGGCATGGTAAATTTTTCTCTAGATAACTGAGACTCTTTGAGCCTTGCACTGCTCAAATATGAATAGAATTTGTGCTGATACCTGTGTTTCACAGGACTTTGCCTACTTATTTGTGACATATTTTCTTCCTTGTTGCTCAAGAAATAATATCCATTCATTAAAACAAAATAAGGTATAGCAATAACACACTTTCTATGAGCATGGTAATTTATAAACTATGTCAGACATCTGGGACAGAGGTCCTTTATGTCAAATATTAAATCTATTTAGCAGTTTATTTGTAACATATTTRCAACTTCAAAAAGAAAGGAAGAAAGGAAACAGTGTTTTTTTTCCTACTTTTTAATGAAGCTAACAGCCCTTGTGCATTTGCAATGAGTCAATTGTAGTAAATTACTTTTTACGACCATTATTAACTTCAGTTGTCACTGGAATGTCATCAACAGGTTATTCGTTGCATTTCCAACTGGATCTTTTAAGTACAATAACATCAGAATTGCTGAAATCCTAACCCTCTTTTTTTTTCTTGCAGGGAACAGGAAGGGTGGAAAGGATCTGTCGGTTCCCTAAATTCAGGTCAAGGCAAAGTGGTAGGAAAAAAAAAAAAGATAATGTTTCAAAATCGTCATTTTACACTAGTTTAAAAGCCTGAGTGATGAGCGAAATACATCATATTTCCACTTAAGTCCTGTACAGACTGAAGAGAAAGATGGGTTTGTGAGCCTTTCTCRTGTGAGCCTATCTACAGCAAAATCCAAAACAAAGCAGGGCTCAGCAGCACCTATCTTGTGGCGTGTGAGGGAGCCCTGATRTGGGAGGTGAGCAAACAGAGACTGCATTCCTCCCTGAAGCCAGGCTCCTGCTGTCCAGGCATTTCCCCAACTTGGAGAGCAGCCAGCCCTAGGCTGGAAGKGACACAGACCCATTAGTGCTGTTGAAAGGCAAAGAGGAGACACCAGGAATACACGTCTGTGTCATCAAACTCACAGGTCCCCTGGGAAAAGCCTTGGGAGAGCTCACTCTGAGGGCTGCTGTCCATAAACAGCATGGGTAAGGTTGTACCAGCTTTGGATGCCTCCTTTCCAACACAATTCCAGCGTCTCCAGCCTGCTGGCATCACCATGGAATCATAGAATTATTAAGGTTTGGAAAAATTTCKAAGATCATTGAGTCCAGTTATTAACCCAGGACTTCCACATGCACCACTAAAACACGTTCCCAAACATCCATTTGTGTTTTTTGAATGCTTCCAGGGATGGTGATTCCTCCTCTGCCCTGGGCAGCCTGTTCCAATACCTGGCCACACTTGGAAGGAAGAAATATTTTGKAATATCTAATCCAAACCCCCGTGGCACTTGAATTTGAGGCCATCTGTTCTCATCCTGCCACATGTTACCCAAGAAAGAAGACTGGCCCCTACCTGGCTGCACCATCAGGGAGTTGTAGAGAGTGATCAGGTCACCCCTGAGCCTCCTTTTCTCCAGGCTGAACACCTCCAGCTCCCTCAGCTGCTCCTCATCAGACCTGTGCTCCAGACCTTCCCTCAGCTCTGTTGCCCTTCTCTGGACACACTCCAGCCCCTTGATRTCTTTCTTCTATGAGGGGTCTGTAGCTGAGGGAATTTCTAAATAATTTTCTACACTAAATACAGGAATAATAGCAGAACTCTGTGGAGCTCTTCACTGACACAAACTTGAAGCCATTGGTAACCCCTCAGCAGGATGTGAAGTTTCTGCTACAAGATTTCTGCTGTGGGTGTGGATTTCATTTGAAGCAGGAATGCTTTCCAGTCTCTCTTTCTTCCCTGTTTCCAAGAGGCATCATTGTAACTCCACTGGAAGAGAGGAATGGTTGGAAGCAGTTGCTGCAGTGCTTATTTGAAGGAAAAGCTGGGTTAGGAAGAGGAATAGAGTCAGGCAGTGAGACCTGGTCCTAATGGACACAGCAGGTGAAGGGACAAGGCCAGGCCAGAAAAGSAAAGAATCCCCCAATTCAGGACATACAGCACATTGGGCTGCAAATAATGGTGCATTTCCCAGAGCTTAGTCCCATTCCCAAATCCCCATMCATGGAAATGTCATTTGCAAACCTGCAGTCCCTCTACACAGCTCCCRTTCTCTGCCCCCTGAGACCAGCTTTGGGGGTAAGACTGCCTGTGTGCTTCAGTTTCTTGATCTGGAAAAGGAACTAGTTTTCTGAATTATTTTGAGTCTTGAATGAGCGCCTGCTTCTGCTGTTCCAGCATTGACATCAGGAATGCACAAGGTTCTCMGGAAAAGCAAGAATCAGAGACTACATCTAGAAAGAGAGCTGACAGAAGGTGAAAAGGTAAGAGAAGAGCTCAGGCAAGGTTAAGATGTGTCTGTAATAAGTTTAGCTTTAAAGTAGCTTCCTCAGGCATTGCTGGCAGCAGGGAGTTGAGCAGAGTTAACAACCACTCTCCTCTGTCAGGCTTTGGGCTTTGCTCTCTGCTCTCTCCTGTGTGCACTACCCAAAAAACTCAGTGGGAATTGGCTCAGAGGTAYCCACACGTGGTGCAGGTCACACCTCGTCCTGCCCTGAGTCACAAGAATGGAAAATATCTACAGCTTCTTCCTGGAATGAGAAAAATAGCCTTTCCCACCACACCGAGGTCAGGACACCACTGGAAGCTTGAAGAGGCAGGAAGTTTTAGCTTTGAAACTTCTTTATACAAGGGAAAAGAGTTCTTTGTGTTTGGCAGAAGAACAACAAGAGTGTTTGCTTTAATAACGTTCTAATAATATGTAATATTATATACATTTGGCTAGTAAAATGCACCACAAATTGCTTTTGTTGAGCACTTGAGACAAACATTATAAGAAAGGAAGTCCAGTACTTGGCCAAATATGCAATTAGCTGCCACCCTGAAGCAGGATTTGAGATCAGTGCATTATTTTTTTGGGATTAAAGAGGTGGCAGTTAAAAAATAGGAAGGCATAATTAAAAAGAAAAAGACCAAAAGATTCAAAAGTACTTGCGGTGAAACTCCTCACACATGACACAAATTTGTGTTCTGCCAGATAGAAAGAAGCAGGGAGGTGAAAAGAGCAGAGAATCTGATCTTGTTATAAATCCAGCTCCAAAATTGCCTGGCCACGTGATGTCACAGGGTGGTACCTCAGGCAGAACTGCCTCCTTCAAGTCATTTCCGTGACAATGAATTCATCCCAGCACCCATTCTCTTGGTTGCCTTCCAAGTCAGCTGTAGCAGTCCTGGAGGCTTCAGTGGCATTTGACTTCAGTTTTCATTTGAATCCACCAGCAACGTTACCATGAACCCTTGGTGTAAACAAGATCAGGATCTAAATCACTGGGGTAGGTTTTTAGCCAAAATAAATTGCCTTCATTACAAGATAGGGCTGTGGCAATTCCACTTTCAAGCTGCTCAAGTTTGCACCATGGAGTTGTGACAAGGCTGCCTCAGGGGCAGGATAAATTGCCCCATGTAGCAATGGCATTTTTTTAATCTGTAAAAGATCTGCCCCTTGTTTTAGAAACACAGGTGGTGCTTGCAATCATATGCATCAAACATTTCTTTCCATTCCATTTGAGCCAGCAGGGCTTTTGCCACTGACAACATCAAGGATAACATTCATCTCCTAATCAAATAATAGGAGAAAACACATGTTTCAAAAGAGAAAAAAAAATATAGCATTTGCTTTACAAAATAATCTGGCCTTTGTTTACAGATGATGTGGTTACAGACAGCAAGAGGGTAAGACTTAAAGTTGATATAATCATGAAATGCTTTTCTCTGGCATGACCCTTTTATTACCTTTATTAAAAAGCCAATAAAAGTATAATAATTTAAGAAAAAGATTCTGAGAAAAAAAAATCAAATCAAAACAAAAAACCACAAAAAAAAAAAACCAAACCAAACAGAAAACAAACCCAAACACTCATCTGCCAAAGAAGACTTATGCTTGCATGAGCTGAAGGTTGATGTCAGACAAATTTCACTGAATAGGAGATTTATAAACATGATGTAACTCTGACAAGCTGGGCTTTGTATCTTGGCAAAGGAAAGTTTAAGAAAATACCCATGTGCACAGGCACACACACACAAACACACCTATGCTGTCTATTGGGTTTAAAGGTTTATTGCTCCAGAAAACTTATTGAAAGAGATTATGTGYCTCATCTTGTCTCCTTTTAAAAATAGAACACTTATATGTGCTTTTTATTAGCTTGTTTTAGGATTACCTTAATCCTGCCCCAAATTTTTCACCACTTCCCTCTAGTGCAATTTACAATGGTAATCTGTTTGTGAAGGGTAATGTTAGAATAACTGTAAATATCTTCCCAACAGAACCCAAACAATAAAAACAAAAGYTGCAGCTTAGGGGAGCTTTGGTGTGCTAAAACCCAAGCTCACTTAAGCAAACCCTGTGATGGATAACAATCCAAATCATKTCACTGAACCATGGGAAGTTGTAAAGTATGGGATAAACCCAAAGAAACTTCTGTTTGCTGGGAAAATCCTGCTCTTATTTCATTTTCATGTGGTCTCATGGGTAAAACTGAGGGTGATTTGGATCCTTTTGTGGTTTTCTACACAGATAGAGACACTTATCTAAAAGATAAATATAACCTGCTTCTTTTTTTCCCTAAGATTTTGCAGATTAAAAAAATATATATTTTAATATCTTCTTTATTTCATAAGGCTGGTGAAATCTGCTGAGGCTGTGTGTAGAGCAGGCAATGGATAGCAAGGTGTCCAAGTCCTTTCCTGTCCTGATCAGAGGCAAATAGGAGTTTGTTACACCTCCCTATTTAATCCATGTACACAGTCTTCCTTCACATGGAAACTTTGGGGATGAAGGGCCCTGCATTTAGTTGGGCCTCGTGTCTCTTCAGCACCACATCACAGCTAAAGCAGCTTTGGGCCTGCCAGATTAGAAAAAGCTTAAAGAGCTATATTTCCACTTAAARTGTAGTGAAAATCAACCATATTTATTTAATRAATAAATAAAATAAATAAAATAATAAYTTCACCTATTTGGAACTGAAAACCTGATAAATGAGAAGGGATTTARCTCTAAACTCCAGTCCAAGAGCAAGGGAATTCCATTTACCTGGTTGAAAATTTGTTTTGCCAGTGAACCCAATAGCTGTTCAATCACAAACTCTTGACAGAAAACATTAAACCAGYAACAAATAAAACCATGGGCATGTTCTTGTGCATAATTTTGTGTGATGGGTTTTTCTGTTGTGCCTGCTGCTACTTGGTAAAACATTGGGAAAGTCAGTGTTGGGCTGGGGAGAATAGAATGGGGAAAATAGAATGGGGAAAATCTCTCTTTCCTTATTCATTCTTCTGCCTAATTTTAATTTCATTCAAGATTAATCTTCAACTTCTAATTTCGACTAATGATCATCAGAACCATCATCACCATAATCTCTGGATCTCAGTTTCTCCAGCTGCAAAGCAGAGAACACAAATACTCCCACAATGGCTTCAAGGGCACCAGGGATGCTTACAAAGTGATCCAGGTGTCTCAGAGTGAAAAACAACCTCCACAGAAAAGAGGCMAACCCCAAACCTCACCCCTCTGAGGGCAAACTTAAGGATGTGCATCTTGATAAAACTCCAAAAGCTGGTCTTCAATTCTGGGGGCACAGTTGCAGATAGGATGGGATTTTGCATAGGAGATGAATGTAGGAGTGAGGAGATGTCAAAAACTACCTCCATTCCCTTTGCAGGTTAGATTCAGGGAGGAGAGTGGCCTGGAGCACTGAGACCCTTCACATTAAGGGCAGTGGAAAGCTGCCTTTGAGTTAATAATGCCTGGAAAAGGGCTGAGACTTCAGCCAAARGTCTTTCAAAGGGAAAAGGATATTCCTGTTTTTATATTTTAAATCTTTGAGACAACAGATCTGCATTAGAAAAATACACACCTCTCTCTGTCTGTCCTCTTTTTACATACCCTTTCTTCACCTATGCTTTATAAATCAGTTGTTACTGGTTCACTACAGACCTGAGTCTTCACAAATACTCAGTACACAGCAAAATGGGTCTGGTCTTCTGGGAGCTACCCTAAAGCCAACACAAAATTCTCCAACAGAATTTTCTCGACAGCGGAATAAAATCTTTCCGAAATGGAAGAATTAAAAACACACTTGGTCGGGGAAGGGGATGAGAGATGAAGGGGGGGGGAGGAGAAAAAGGTGGGCTCATTAATCTGCTCTAATAATAAATCCTTATCACTCATGCATTTCAGTTACTCCTTCAGCCTCCACGTTCTATATTTAAATACATCTGCTTCACACGTGCTTTGCCAATTAGCCGGTGATATTAACTGCTCAGCACTATCTATTAGCACATGGCACTGCTGAACGACAGGACAGACAAGCTTGACCAGGAGAGATAGTCATTCATGAGGCACACATTACTCTCCATAACTCCGCAGCAGGGAGATAGGAAAGCGGCACAGCAATTGACCTCGGTTGTACATCAAGGCTAAATAGACACAGAGTAAATTACAGACAAGTGAGACAAGCTGCTAACTGTTCCTTTAGCAGCCCATAATGTCAGTAATTCTATTACAATGATTGCTGGTTATGCAATGCAGTTGAGATGTAATTTTTTCTCTTTTTTTTTTTTTTTTTTTCCCTGTCTCTGTCTCTCTGTTTAGCCCAGCAATGGAACAGATACATTTATCTATTGCAGCAGGGGAGGATTTTAGATTGGATATTTGGAAAAATTTCTGCATGGAAAGGGTTGTCAAGCATTGGRACAGACTGCCCAGGGAAGTGGTAGGTTCACCAAAACTGCAGGGGTTTAAAATTTGTGTAGATGTGGTGCTTAGGGTYATGGTTTAGTGGGGGACTTGACAGTGCTGGGATAACAATTGGGATGCGTGATCCTAATGGTCTTTCCCAACCTAAATTATTCTGTGGTTGTCTATATGGGCAGGAACGGGTTATTGTGATCAACTTCCAAGAGATACAAACCACACAGGCACAAGTCTTCCTGAACAGGTTGCTGCTTTAACTAGAGAGCAACATCAAAACAGCTTGTTACCATGCCACAGAATACATCTCAATACTGAAACAGTTTTAATCTCTTGCAAGGTGATAATGTAAAAGTTTTTCAAACTGAGGTGYGTAATATTGAATTAGAGATAGAATTGAAGCTACTTTCAGACATCTCAATTAGGCACTAGATGTGTAGTATTGTTAAGGAGATCTTGGACACCTAAATCATMTAAATCACCTCAATGAAGGTGTCCTAACCTGGAAGTAGCAGTATAACCTTTCCATTGCCTAACATCTGTTGCCATCTAAAATGACTTTGGATCTTCAGCCTGTTTTTTGGTTGCTTCTCCAGAAAACTTTGGTTCTCCCTTGGATTCTGTATGAAGTYTTGTGTTTCAGCTGCCCCATGACATATCAGCAACTAAACTGGATACCCAAAAGCACATAGGGAGAGAACTACCCACTGTGCTTCCAAAAGTTAAAACCAAGTGGAGCTGTGGAGAAACAGGTTGTGTCAATGCACAGAAACAGAGAACAAGATGGAGAAGACAGATTTCTTACCACCCCACCACTTATTCCTCGCATGAAAACAATTAGGTGGATCCACCATCCACCTCAGTTTACCCATCTAACAACTCTGACTTCATCTGGAGGACAGCAGTGATAAAACGGATGTGGAATTCAGGTTTTGTGGTGCTCTGGTTAAGGAGTGCTTGCTGTCTCTGCCTGGCAGGTCACAAAGGGCAGGATTCATCTTTCCTATTTTATAGCCATCCATAAGTAGCCTTGTCAGCCATTTAGGTCACTGAGTAAGTGCCTGAGGCAAAGGCACAGAAAGCCTCTGGAAGTGCCTCTATCTCAAGGATCTCTAGAAGAAGCCTGAATTAGCATAGATGAGGTTGAATGGCTATTTAGACAATTAAAGYAAATAAAGTAATGATATGCCCTTTCCCCTTTCTTCATCTTTCATTTGTTTGCTTGTCTCCTGATACACTCAGGAAGTAAAGACACATCAGATAAAGATTTATCAGGAGGCAAAGTGAGAGCTGAAGGGCATTCCCAACACAGCCAGTCCACAACAGTGCCATGCTCTGTCCAGTCTGGCCTCTTTTCCCCTCTTTCCAAGGTCATAGCTGACAACAACTGCAGAAATGCTGACTACAGCTAAACAGGGCAGYAAATGCTATTGGAAGTGTATTTACCCAAAAAGGAGTAATTCTGGGGCTGTTTTAGCTTTCTTTCAAAAAGAAAAGTGCCACTGACATACCCACAGAAGAGTTTTTTCCAGTGCTAATTTTCTGCTAACTCACTTCAAATCATAAAGCATTTTCCTCATCAAAGTTACAAGGCAAAYACAAACCCATGCTCTCATTTAGTTATTTTCTAGGCCCCAAAAAGGTCAAAGCCCAAATAAAATGAAAAAGCAATGACAAAAATATTATTCAAATTATTAAATGGAAAGAAAATTGGGTTCAATTCCATGGTGAATTTAAAAGCGGGGACAAATTTCTATTATTTTGTGAATTTTCACAGTTTAATTACTGACAGACCGTGAAGCTACATGAAGTTGCTTGGAGGATTTTGGCAAATAAGGACCAGSCTCATTCTCATTGTTTCAGTCACTGGCACATGGAAAAGTGATGAAGAAATAAAAATACCCTTCTTCCAAGAAGAGTTGATGCCCTTGGATGGCATCAAAGAGTCTGTTTTCAAATAGGTGGATCTTGGTTGCCTAAATACAGGTGCCTGGACTCTTGGAGAACCTTGGGGAAATCCAGAGACCTGCATGACAAGAGGAAGGATTTGGGGTAGACCTCTACTACCCTGGAGCTGCAGCAAGCTGGTGACAGTGCAATACCTCACATAAATATATGTCCAAAATATCTGTGCTCTCTGAGGCAAAGGAATCCTCCTCAGTGTGTCAAAACCAAAACCCAGCCATTATTTGGAATTAAAACCTATTCTACATAGGCARCTGAGTGTGAGCTTTGTGCAAAGGGTGAAGGGAAATGGTTGCCTTTAGTCACGCAGCATTAGTGAGGGGTATTTATACCAACTGTGCTTACACAGCTACACTAGAAAGCTCTACCCTGCAAACAAGGGGGTGATTCAAACAAGGGGTCTGTTGCATGTTTAAGTAATGCTCTGAAGAATCCTTTCACTCCTCCTTGCTTACAGAGGGGCACAAGCACATTCTTTACATCCCGTGAGCTAGATGGCTGTGGTCAGGCTGGCCCTTCTCTGCTCTGGAACATCAAATCCTTCATGGATGTTTACAGACCTACACAAAAAAATAGAAGGACCTAGATGTTTTGAAACTCTAATCCTAAATTTGACRCTGTCCCTTCTGTGCTGTGGGAAACTCACATAAACACCTCTTGCTGATTTGCAAGAAGAGATGACAGTGCACAGAACCTTCCCTGCCAGGTTCTGGGAAGGATTATGGATACRRGAACTTAACAGCCCTTTGAAGTATTGAAAAAAACATCATAGAAGTGCTAAAGCATATTGTTGAAAGAAGTAGTCATGGGACATGTAAGAAGAGCTACTGAGTCTTGAGTCACACMAATACACTTTATAGAGCTCATTATTTGAGCTGTGCAGCACTGAGTGAAGCAAGCCCCCACACGTGATCTCTACTCATATGTGTGCACAGAAAGGGCTGCAGGGAGCTAAAATGTACAGAAACATCAGCCCACAATGGCCTGCAGGGACTAAACCACGCTGTGAGAGGGGAAACTCAAGGCACATCTGYCTAGCTGAGGATGGCAGACACCTGAATTACGTTTCAGAGTGCAGACAAGGACAGCTCTACTGGAAAGTGTAACAACCCATGGAAGGGTTGGAATTAGATGGCCTCTAAAGTCCATTCTGTGATTCTGTGTTTCTATGGTTGCAACTCCAAAACAATAATAGAAGCCTTCTGTGTCTAAATCCTTTTTTAAAGAAATTGAAAAAAAAAAAAAAAAAAAAAAAAAAAAAAAAAAAAAAAGAAAAAGAAAGGCCAGCTGGGAACAGGATGAGAGGTGGTTTTTCCTGATTTCTGGACAATAGGGGTATCCCAGACAGAAGTATGGCTATGTCTGTTTGGGGAAAACACTCACACTCAGATGAGGTTTGAGAAGGAGACTAGGATAGAAAAATCATGGATGTTTGGTGCCTTCAGAGATGGCAAAATCGAGATCCAAACCACAGTTTCCTAAAAGAGAGAAAAGTGTCACCACCTTTAAACATGCACATGATCAAGTTTTGATATGGCTTTCCTTTTTGTTTTAAATAGGAACTATCTGGACTTTATTTTCAGGCAGTTTGATTTCTTGTGCACTCTAGGAAAGGACTCAATACCAAGCCTAGTCTGAAGCCCATGGAAATGGGYGGATCAAATATTAAAYATTAAACATGYATTAAATATTAAGCACACAGTAGTYGCTTTGTTGCCCCCTCCACCCTTCTCAGCACCTCCAGGTTGTGCTTAGGGGTGAAGGAAGGAGATGATTGACTGGATCTGTCGTGCAGCACCTGGSTCTGAAGACCTGTGGGAACCCATGCTGCTGTGTTGGAGAGGAGGGTGAGTAATCCAATGAAAACTACACCAGCTGGCACCTGTCATGACCTGYCATGTGCCATGTGACCTGATAAACTGAGTGACCCTACAACTCCAGCTGAAGCATGGAGTGTCATGCTTGGGAGGAGAAGAGAGGAAAAGGGTTCCAATAGGCTCTGGATCAATCCCCCATGGATGTGAGAAGTGTCCACTTGCTCATTAGGGGGAACCTTGAAGACAAATTTGAGCATTGTGAAGGATGGAGTCCAAGACTGYTTGTAATCATCAATTTCTTCTCTGTTTTGAAATTCTTCCCGGTTAAAATTCTATTAAACTTTCTTCTTTAATGCACTTTATTTGAAAACTTTTACTCTTAAAAATGTTCCTTTGAACTCTGTTCTCCATAAAAGAGTAATTCATTATTGCTGGGGATAACACCATTGTCTAATCCCTTTATGATCCTTCATACAGGGACTGTGGGAATGATAATTAAGTCACTTTGCAGCAAGCACACCTGTGAAGCAGGTAAACATTTATTAGCTCATTTAAAAAAAATTAATTAAAAAAATGTTTGTTGTGTTCTGTGCAGCTTTTCTTTTCCTTGAAGGCACAGAGAGATGAAGCAACCACGACCTATATTATGAAATTAGAATGCAATTATTGCTTTAAGTAAAACAAAGCCCAGCCTCACACAAAAGGTGTGGAAACTCAAATTGCTAAATGATCCTATCGTAGTCACACTTGGTAATCAGCTCCAGTGTTTTCTTGGCAGGGTCCTGCTATGAATTACGATGGGAAAATGAAAAGACATGTCTTGTCCCATGCTGTTGCCATGTAAATGTATGGATCATGTGGAGATACAAACACTGGAAAGGTCTCGAGTTACACTGCCTGTGAGTAATTGTCATCTCTATAAGCAGGCTGTTTGGGGTTGTAAGAAAYAGGAAAATTATGCCTTTTGTTCAAGATTTGACAATGTGGAAGAGCCCTGCCAGACCTGTCTTGTTTAATCATGTTAGCTCAGCAGCAAAACGAACAGCTTCTCCTGAAGGGAACTCGGAGTTCCTGGAGGAGGAGGAGGAGGAGGAGGCTGTAACTCAGTGCCTGCTCTCCTAAGCCATCCACACTGCTCTGCTGGGGATGGGAAGAGCCTTGCAGGGACTCCAGGCTGCATCATTTCGAGGAGAAAGCAGCCTCCAAGTCATCTTGTTCCTGAGACATCCACATGTGCCTTTTCACAAAGTCAGAATATTAACCCTGTTACTGATRTCTTCTGTGCCAGGGGTGGTACATGCTCACATGGAAGATCATCCGCAAGGAAATGAAAGGAAATATTGTGACCCCCATGGAACACTTGGGGATGTGAGACACAGAGAGGTTACTGCCTTTATGATCAGTCAATAGATTCATGGCAGAGGCCCCAAAGCAGTGGGTATTATCCCTGACAGGGTACCCTGACACACCAGGCTGTGGGCATTTCTCCTCCTGCCACCTCCAGCCTTGCACATATCCCTCCCCCAGGTGTGCCAGCAAACACCTGCATGGCAGCACACCCAGGTGAAGGGGTTGGTCCAACATGTGCAATGAGAATAAAAACAGGAACAAAGAGATCCAATCTGGATCTGACAAGCAGCAAGCAATTAAAATGTTATATGTATGGATGTATTTCTACACATATACMTTTAAAAAGAGGCCCTGTCTTCTGTAATGTAACCTTAGACAATTCTGTTCAGTCACCTCCACCTGCATAGTCTGGTTTTCAGACCAACCCAGATACTGGTCAAGATTATGGTTTTCAGGAATAATTGTTTCTGAGGCAGAAGGAACACTGCCTGCAGCTTAYTCAAACTTTCCTCCCTGATCCCATGACTTCATTACAGCCCTTGGCAAAAGGCATAATTGGGGAAGGTGAAGGACAGGATTCAGGMATTTTTGATGCTATTCACTATGTCTGCTTGCTATAGAAACAGGGAAAGAAAAATTAAAACTGTCAGATTTGTTACCTCTTGTATCACCCAGGTCTCGAGACGAAGAGGCATCCCCTCAGAGTGGAAAGTTGCTTGAGGTTTTTTGGGTAGCTAAAGAAGAATGTCTGACTTACCACATTGGCCAAACCATAATCTAAAGTCATCTTTGAAGGTAAACATGTCCTTTAGGGGAAAAATATTCAGTCTTTAATTTTATGTACCCAACAATTGGGATTTTTTTTTTTTAAACATCAGTTTGCTATTTCAGTTGTTTGCTGGGTTCATGGTTAAACTCTACTTCTTTTCCATCTGAATTTTTCTGTCTACTGTTTTTGGTTATTGGATGCTCTTAGACTTCCGGACAAAGAAAAATATCTTTGTCATGTAGGTGTATACAAGCTAAAATCACTGCTCAGCCTTCTCTTTGATAAAAATACAGATTTTCATGGTGTCTTTCATGCCAGAGCAAGTCCACACTTCAATATTTCATCATTCTGATGACTGACCAAGATGTGAACATGACCAAGATGTGAACAAAGGGCTCATACCTGAAGAGAAAAATCATACCCATAAAGGAAACACACCCACAGATTAAAAACCTCACAGCCCATGATGCACCCTGGACACYCAAAAGCTACCCAAGAGTTATGGCTCTTTGCTCCACAGTTGTATCCCCTTTAACACTCCCTATTTAACACTGATTGCTCCATATTTTATTGTGTAAGTTGTTCACTTTCTTCTCATCAGAGCAACTTCCAGCCCTAAGATTGATGCAGATTAAACATGGGTCAGTTGATATTTTTTCCCAGTGGTTGACAGCTCTGTAGCACACTCCAAGCAGTTCCTGAAGGTCAGGATAAGGTGTGGATGGCCTTGGCCACTCATGGCTGTGCCATCTGGGGGTAACAACCTCAGAACTCTGAAAAGCAAAGTCAAAAGACATCTGTGAGAGTGATAATTTCAGTGCTCCCAGTCACAAATACTTCATACTTTTCTTTATGTGCTGATGTTKTTGGTTCTTCATTTTTTGTTGTTTTTTTAATATCATGCCTCCATTTGGTTTTTTTCTTCAGGACTGAAATAGAGCAGTTCAAGCAGAAATTTTCCAAACCTTTGTGTCCTGGCCCAAACCTTTGAGTCCTGGCCCAAGCCTCTGTTGTGTTTTGCTTCCTAGAATCTGGAAGCCAAAAAATTTTTAAAAAAACAAAATTTCAACAGTTCTTCTCTGAAACTAATGAGGAGTAAGGGATTACCCTACCAGCCCTCTTGTATTACCTGAATAATCTTATCAGGTTTGCCATGGGCCTTCCCATGCCACCAGTCTTGTTGCATCCACTCAGAATTGAATTGGATACACAAAAACATCCATGAAATGAAGGCTGCTTGCCCTGGTGGGAGAGACCCACCCAAAGCTAATGAGCTGCAGAGCCTCGAGTGAGTTATAAACTACATGTGCAGCAAAGTCAAACACACCCACAGTGCTCCCACTGGGTGTTCTCTGTTCATGCTCTRTCCACCAGATATGGCTGATAGAGTCTTTCTTCTCCACTTATTTCATTCAGCAAATTGAAAACATAGGGCACCTCCACCTAGGCCCTGACCCGTGAAACCACGGGGGAGTAAAGGAGAACATGTCAGAGTAAAAGCAGTGGTGTGTGTAAAATGAAGGCTCCAGCCTGCTGGCAGCTGTACACTTATCAAGTGAGATAACCCACGTCCCAAAACATTTTCTTCCCATTACCGGCTTTTATAGAGGAAGCAGAAGTTGCTGAGGAACTAAAGCATGCCTGACAGTGGAATTCTGAGTCTTGGGGAACTACTTGCAAAAAAGTGCACAAGATCATAAATCATAGCTTTGTGCTTCMCTCAAGCCTTTTGACAAACACACGGGCCTCATGTATTTTATATCCAATAGGAATGGGTACAGCCATTTCTCTGCTAACGAGCAAAGAACCAGAGAAACTCCAATTCTGTGCATTTTATACATCCAAATTGATGTTTCTGATGGATTTGGTCTGATCAGAAAGCTTATTCTTCTTAAAGGAAGCACTCTACTCACTATGGTCTTAGGTATCCATTCTTTCCTGATGTCTACAAGTCATTACACAGAAATGTAATTTATCTGCCTTGTGCAGAGCTCTGACATATTTCTCAGCATGGAGGGCTGGAACAYCTCTGCTATGAAGAAAGGCTGAGACAGTTGGAGCTGCTCATCTTGGAGGAGAAAAGACTCCAGGAAAACGTCTTCCAGTATTCCAGTGTTCCGCAGGGCTACAAGAGGGCTGGGAGGGACTTTTGACAAAGACATGGAGGGACAGGACACAGGGGAATGGCTTTAAGCTGAAGGAGGGCAGGATTAGATTGGAGATGAGGAAGAAATTTTTTATTGTGAGGGTTATGAGGCCCTGGCACAGGTTACCCAAAGAAGCTTTGGAAATATTCATCTGTGGAAGTGTTCAAGGCCAGGTTGGATGGGACTTGGAGCAGCCTGCTGTAGTGGAAGGTGTCCCTGTCCACAGCAGGGACCTTAAAGGCCTTTTCCAACCCAAACTATTCCATGATTCTATATTTCTACAGCTTTCTSTTTTGATTTACAGACTTTTGTAACAATCTCCTTTCATAACTATCAGCACGCGTGAGACTTTCCCCTGAGTCCATCATTTACAGCTTAAAATGTGGGTTTTATAAAGCTTAAAGGTTCTTATTTGGTTTTATGGACAATTTGCTTAATTATTTACCTAATACCTGTTATACYGAGTGTCTAATCTTCTGTGAGATATTTTTTTTCCCCTCTTGCAGCTGTCATATACAGCATAGGTGGATCTGCTAATGAAACCTGTTATTAATGCTGTCCAGCACTTCCTGTTATAAGACTCYTTTTGTGCTGTTTGTAATTATCTGCAATTTTCAAATTTCAACTGAGTAGGCCAGGAGGACTTACTAAGGCATTATTAAGCTGTTACATGCTTTAGGTTGGTGGAGACTGTTTATTTTAATCCAGTACTCTCAAATGAGCAGGGTTCATTTCTGTGGCTCAGCCTGAGCTTAACTGACACGTATRGGAGCTTGGTGGCTTTTGGAGGAGCTCACAGGCTCCCTGTTAGCCTGAAATGTTCCCAGTGACACCAGAAGGAGCAAGGAGAAGGTACCTTCATGTTCTCTCACCCTGGTTGTGCAGTGTGGATCCCCAGTGCTCAGATACTCAGCTTTCCTGGAGACACCTGCATGCCAAAACCTAAAAATAGATGTCTCAATCTGTGGACTGAATCCTACCCTCTCAAAAGTAGATAAGAAGAACCCACCTAAACTCCCTAAATGCTGAAAAATCAAGAGTCTTAGGAAAAAAAGACATTCTTTTGCCAGGTATTTCTAGTAACATTTAGCAAGGAGAACCATGGAAAAGCCCAGGAGGAAACCAATCATTCTGTCATCAACAATAARTAATGGTGGAGAGGACCACCCATTGAACAAAGAAGATTAAACACAATTTTGAGTAGATGTWCAGGGAGTGAGACCCAGCCAATCTGCAATCTGAACAAGAACAAGCCTTTTTGAGTGGGACACATGTGCAAATTAGGGTGTGGAAACTGAGGGGATTTTAATGTGAATACATGTAGGCGAGCAAATCTCCACTGGTACCACTCCAGGGTAACCAGAACTGGTACACAGAGTGAGATGAGGATGACTAAGCTGTGGTCAAGAGCGTGCTGATGTAGGCTGTACAAATCCAGAGCCAGATTTTAATTGTTCTTTAATTGTATTTTTAGGTGGAGTCATAAGTAATATCAAAATTTTTAAGTTCTGAAGCCTGACCTACCTCTACCTCAGTGCAATTATGGAGAGATTTAAAAGATTCACCAGTCATAACAGAATTAACCTCATGTGAAAGACTGAGAGGAGGTTGTGTTTTTATGGTAGGTACAGTATATTTAACCTCTCTCCTGTTGAGACACACTAGTTTTTCTGAGAACAGTGTAAATGCTGAACTGAAGTCTTCAGTCATGCAGTGTTGGTTATTATAGTCACTTTGATCAAGTTTTTTTGGTTTTCTTTCATTTTCCCCAAAGAATAAATAATGTTCCCTCATGCAAATTATGCAAGTTTAGCTTGAATGAGTAGTGGGTACAAAGTGAGATTGCTACTGATGTATTATTAGGAGGACAATCAATCTGATTTTTTAATGTCTCTTGAATAGCTCCTTCAGATGCTTCCACTACAAAAACTGAGGAAAAGCAATTTAGATGTCAYTCCATTGAAAYMATTCCTTCTTGTCCATTAGTGGTTYTAATAGACCAGATTTTGTTGCTTTGGTCAAATCTGAACATTAGACCAACTGAGAGATCATGGCCATTTCTTATTTTTGTCTATACACTGGCAGTCAAATGTGTCACMACAGTAAGATTAATTTGTGCACAAACTAAATTCCATGTGGGATTCAACTACACTGTTCTTACAGCAACTGCAAAACCTTTGACCAAAGTATGGGGGGTCCCTTTGCCTCAGGCAAAGAAGAAGCATTTAACAGAGGATCTCTTTCGCTGAAGACTTCTAAGCTAATGAGAAAAGTTCACAAAAAGTGGAAGRAAACAGTCTGATATTCAGTGGGGAAAGTGAGATGCAGAGAAAACAAAAAAGTTAAAACTGGACGTAGCTCCTAGCTGCCAATGCCCATGGTTTGGCTGCACAGGAGCTGCAGTTTCCTGGAAGAGTGTTCATTRCCATGGCTGCTTTGGGATATTGCCTGCATGTTCCTAAGGAGTGAAAACCAATCCATTTCCATGTCCATGTATTTTGGCTTCAATACCTGTTCCTAAATCTGTATTAGGTTTTCTCTGCATTCTTTAGTTTCTGTTAGTTTCTTTTTTGGTTTTCCAGTTTTGTGATATTTTTGGCTAAGCATTGTTATCCCCCGTTATTATTTTGGGGTTTTTTTCTTCCCCCTACTTGGGTTTTAATTGGTGATATTGGTATAAAAAAGGTTTTAGTGTTCTTGAATTTTTGCAAGCATTTTTCATCACTARAGTGTGGGCTTCAGGACATTGCATTACATTCTTGAAATCCCTCTAAATGTATGGTTGGAAAACCTTACGGGTAAATTCACTTAATTTCCAAATAACATTAATAAAAGAACAAAACTTGGTGTGAGGTTTATGTGAGTGCTCAGTTTCACAGACCAGTTTGTATATCTCAGTCTAAGATCTACATTATTGCACCAGTGTCAGGGTTTAACCCCAGCTGGCARCTTATGACTAAAAAGTGAGAAAATCCATGCCTAAAAACTCATGGGCTGAAATAAAGGCAGTTCAACAGGCAAAGCAGGAGCCATGTGTGCAAGCAGAGCAAAACAAGGAATTCATTCCCCACTCCCTGGGGGTGGTCAGGTGTTCAACAATCCCCAGGAAAGCAAGGCCCCATCACATGTAAGAGGTTTGGGATGATGACTCAAAATGTTCCACTCTTGCTTCTTTCCCCCCACCTTGATTTATATATCAACCATGACTTCATATGGTCTGGAATATCCCTTGGGTCAGTCAGGGTCAGCTGTCCCAGCTGTGACCCTTCCCAATTCCTTGTGCACCCCAGAATTCCCGCTGGTGCTGTGGGGTGAGGAGCAGAAAAGACCTTCACTCTGTGTAAGCTCAGCCCAGCAGTAATGAAAACATCCCTGTATTATCAACACTATTTCCAGCACAAATCCACATCTCAGCCCAATATCAGCTACTGTGAAGAAAATTGACTCTGTCCCAGCCAAATCAGTACAGTGCTGCAAACATATTTTTTGATGTTCAGAAAACGTGATTTGATTAATTTGCTGTACCAGAGAATAACTCAAATGTGTTACCTCAAAACATGATTGAACTCCAAATAAGGTCTGTACCCCAAAAGCAAGCAATGCTTTAGGAGGAAAAAAAAGAGCTTCTGAGTGGAATTGCTTGAAGTAGAACCTGCAAAAAACGAAATCAAAGCACAGGAAGATATTGAGTCCCCAAAAGTACTTTCTTTTCCAACTCTTAGATGTGTTTGATAGGGAAAAGAGATTGTATTCAGTGTGTCTAATGCACAAAAGGGATGGTGACGTCTGACCTTTGTGTGAGGCTTTGTACTGGCAGACAAGTGCTTGCTTTCTGAACGGAGCTCAGCATGGGCCTCCACATGCACATGAGATCCTGATGTCCCCTGTTAGCACAGGCTGTTTGCACAGGAGACACACGCCTGTTTTTAAAACTTCTGATTCACAAGAGGAGCAAAGGCGTCAGCAGCAGTCGTAAATCCATCATTCTGCTGGCCAGCATTGTCCCTAACTTCCTTGGCATTGTGGCATAAGGATGAGAAACAGAAAAATACTGCAAGATGACATATATATTTTACTATTGCTATTATCACTCATTACCTTTGGCAGAGGGGTGGTGGCCACAGGGTCTGTGGAGCTCCCAGAGCAAGCCTGTCCTGTTCCCCCAGTTGATGTCTAGCACAGTGGCCTCCCTGCCAGGCAGGTCACCATTGTCATCACTGCCATTAAACTCACAGAGACTCCATGTGCTTGTTCAACATGTGATTCCATTGGTGTTCCCACTCTGTTGTTGAAATTTGCCATTCTGCTGGAAGTGTGTGTGTGAGAAGGGATGTGAGACCCTAGCGTCTTGGGGGTTGTGAACCTCCACGGGGAACACAGTGRCAAAAGGTATGAAATAGGAAATAGACTGGCGTCTCATTTCCTGTTCCTTCTAGCAAGCTCTCATCTGACTCTAGCAAATACTCTTAGCTTTAGGTTCATTAAAACTGAGCATTGAAAAAAATCAATCTGAGTTTTGACCATGCCACAGACTCCAAGTTTGAACACATGAATGTCACAGAAGGATTGTACCAACCTCTCTTACTCCTTCAACATTCAGTGTCTGCAACTGAGCTGCTCACCCCAGAGTCCTTTTGTAGGATGGGGAATAGGAGATTCCTCCAGGAGGAATTAAACTCAATTCATTTTATTCCTAGCTGGCTCCCAGAAGGATGAATCACTTGCCTGCTGCTGTCACCTACTTCTCTCTAGTGAGTTCTCTGAAGAGAACAGCTGGGGTTCCTCCCACCTTCTTTTGGCAACTCCAGTCACAACCTACTGGTGTCTCTGTTCTCATTTCTCACAGGTACAAGGACTGCTCAATTCATTAAAAAATATATGTAAGGAGATTCTGGGCTTGTTACCTTGTATRCAGACACTGTATTTTAGATGTCTAACTAAGATCAGTGTRGATAATTGGTTATATCTTTGTAAAAAGGTGACATAAATTAGACTCTAGCCTCAATTATAAAGAGTAATAACAATTACTATTATTGTTATCATTATTAAAAGTAGTTTTAAGCTCAATTATGCATAGGGACATGTATGTTTTGTGCTAGCCCTGAAATCAAATTATAATAAACAATGAAAGGGCATTTATCAACMATGCCCTTTCCAAACATGTAAGTTCTCCCAGCAATAAGCAATAAGGATTTTCAAGCTTTGGAGCTGCCATTTCTAACTCCAGCTTCAATATTTATTATTAATATTATTTCTATTRTCCTGAACTACCACGCAGATAGAAATGGGAGGAGGGATGAATTGTTTTTGAAAAGCTGTCTCTTATGTCTAGGCAAGATATTGATGAGTAGTCCCAGACAGGAAATTTTGTGGAATTCAAAGGAAGGATGAAAGTCAATCTCTTCCCTGCTGTTATTTGAACTTGCATTTTCTGCAAKTTTAGATATTTCTAAAGACACATCCAGAGCTCTAACACACTTGCAGCTGCCACTTAATTGATTAAAGACTATGTTTAATTAAAAACCCTCACAAGAACAGAGTGATGGAAGGATGGGTTAAAATTACATTTCAGCCCACCTGAAATAGTGAAGCTCAAAATAYACATGCTGAATCACACCACTAATTGTGAATGCATTTTCAAGGGCACTTCCAGAACCCTCCTGGAAAGATCCAAGAGAACACAATGGCACATCTGCCAGCATTGCCTGTGCATCCATACCTGGGGGCTGCASATGCATTTGGGGATTTTGGCAGGGAGTGAGTTGAGGGAGCAGAGTTAAAACAGCTGATGGAAAGGCCCATTTTAATCAGCTCACAGAGATGGCCACATGGTTGTATCTAACTGAGTGAAAAGCCCACACTTAATGGCCACATGGCTGGGTGCCCTTTAAAATTTGTCTAAATTCTCTTCAGAAACACACGAGCCCTTTGTAGAGACGTTGTTGGGTTTTTTTTTTAATCTTTGGAGGTTTTTTGGCATCAAGTCTTTTCACTGCAGCTGGCCACTTCCCCCATCTCAGGGACAGAGGCTGCTGTCACTGGATCAATTACCAGCATTCATTTTGTCTGGTGCTCTGACCCAATGGGCTCCTTGTTCTGCCTCTGCTGACAGCCTGAGAAGGCTCCAGCCAAACTGGCCGCTAGCGACTGACCCCTCCACAGACAGCCTCATTAGGCTAATTGCAAGGCTGGAAGCAGCAGAGACTGGGGCCCAATTACACCTGTCCTTGTCCAATTCAAGCAGGGCTTAAATTACCTGGATGGGTCAAGGATGGTAGTGTGTGCTCAGGTGAACAAAAAGCTTCCCCTCTMTTCCCGTGCCTTTCACAGGCAGACATTCTTAATTATGCTTGTCATTGGGGGCATAATAAGGCTGATTTCTTTAAATGGCATCTTTCCTCAGCAGGGGAGCTGATGCATGGTCTGACTGAGCACCAACACCCAGCAGCAAAGCCTGATGTGGAGGTGGAAGAAGCTTTTGGGGTTTTCCTCCTCGGGTGGTCGTGGAACAGAGAGAAGTCAGTGCTTTGTGTGCTCTTACACAAGCCAGTAGTTAATGACAGTGGTGATAAAAGCATGGAGAAGGGTTATTTTTTTATTGTTTTCCCATGACAATAGTCAGGTTCTGAGCCCATTTGTTTAATTTTGTTTGAAGGAGATGRTCATTCAAAGTGTTGACATGAGCTGTAATGCCAATTTATGGACAAAAARCGACGAGACAAAACTTGGCCTTACATACTTTAATTGTCTTAATGAGGGACCTGGTTTCCCAAAGTTGAGAGCGAGCACAATCATCCCTGGAAATGTAATATTCTCAGCACTTTTGAAAAGAACTCCTGTGTTTAAATATTTAAATACACATGTATTACTCTACATCTTAAGTTCTCACACTYAGAAATCTTGGGAAATTACTGAGCTGAGTATGGACATATCTCTGCATTATTATATTTACCCTTCTAACAAAAATTCAGATTTTCAATATTTAATGTGACAACAAAAGGCTGGTTTGTGCACACAGCATAAAGACACATATTTTTCTACTCTCTATGCAGCGTTGAGAGATGATTTTTTTCATTTCACCATATTTTACAGGCCAGGTTAAATGATTTCCAAAAATAAAATCAGGACAATGTGAAGCAAAGTAAAATTTTTAGAGAAGATAGCATATATACCAATCTGGGGGATCAAGAGAAGTTATAGTTTCAGTCCTTAAATTTCATTTGGATATTTTTATCAATATGAAATAGGATCTGTAATAAAAGCTGATTATAAAATATTAATTGATAATACTAACAGAAAACAGGTTTTTGCATCATAAAAGGTCAAATATCAAGAAAACAAGTACAAGTAATAATTAAAACAAAAGCTGTTTATGGCTCCTGATAAAATCATGCAAAAAATATGAAAATAAAAAGTATGAGTAGTAACAATTTTTGCAAATATCTTTCCTGATTTTATAAATTCATTTATAGATTTTTAAAATTGCCCTAATTTTTGCCCACTTTTTCCCCACCCTTACAAATCTGCCCTTGCCTGGTCACATGGTTTCCATTATCACATGGTTTCCATTATTTGAAAATTATTAGKAAGGAAAGTTATTTCAAAGGGTTAATTTTGACAGCTTCTAATTTTCACCACGTTGTTTCTTTACAAAATCAGACTGAGAAGTTTCAATTATCTGCTAGACAAAGAATAGACTAGTAACAAAATTTCAGGAGTTCCCTATTGCATGGGATTGGGATAGGATAGACTACATTAGGCTAGGTTGGGATAAGGTAGGCTAGAATAGAACAGGATGAAACAGGACAAAACAGAACCCAACAATCCCAGTGTGGATTTGGGATATTTAATGTAACTCAAATGACCATCTGTGGGCAGCAAAATTTAAAGGTGAATCTACAAGTCTCAGCGTGTGATTCTGTGCTGATACTGCTTTCATCGGGAGTAAACAGTGCACACATAAATCTGGAATACTGTTTCATCTTGAACAATCTCTGGATAAAATGCGGGATTACTGAGGAGGAAAAGTTCCAAATTTCCTGTYCTGGAGCAGAACTGTGTTAGCAACACTTTCTTCATATTGGAGTCACTTTGTCTGTAAAGAGTCTGACAAAAACAGCAGTGAATTTCAGTGCATTTCAGCACATCTAAAGAAGTCAAAACATAATTTCCCAAGGAAAAACCCCAGCAGTCTCAAGGAGGCAGCGTGAACCAGTGAGTTTCAAACCATTTCTAGCAATCTGATTCCGTGCTGGCTTTCATCACCAAGTGTTGGGATTGCTTCCAGTTTAGTCACAGCATTCCCCTGCCTCCTGTTTGATCAGATCTAGCCCTCAGTGTTAATAAGTGCTATTTTCCACGACACTGTCTGTTTTGCCTTGTGGAAACCAGTTATGAAACCATTTTGCATCACTAACCCAAATAATAACCCCTTTTTAAAACTGATAGGTTCAAATTTATCTGCTTTAAAAAAAAACTACTTTGAAAGGAAAGGTATTCCTCTAAATCTAAGATATGACTTCAAATTAGATGAAAACAATTTCCAGTCGCTATCAGGAGATGAGCATTTCATCAGTTTTGATGGACAGAACAGGGTGAAATTAATCCAACATAATGGAATTCAAGCATATATTGCTGGAAGTAAGGTGTTAGCTCTTATTTCCTTCCTGAGGTGGAGAATTCACATTCTTGGAGTCCTGCTCTGTCCCTGGCAGTGTCAGCACCAAGTCACAACGACAACAGCTGGAGGCTGTTTAGAAAAAGTGTCAGTCCCACAAGTGGGGGAGAAAAAAGAAGGAAAAGGATTATTTCTGGAAAAACTATTATAAACCACTTCTATTCAAGATTAAAAAAACATAGCCTCATAAGAAGCCACAGGATATTAATATATTAATGATAATGTCTTTTCACTTCACCCGAGGACTTAAATACACTTTATAAACACTATTTAAATGTCATCGCTGATTTGGTGAAGCCATTATGAACCACAGCAGACATTTCCTGACTCTCCCTGGAGACTCTCTAGTTTTCTCTGCCTTCCCATGATACCCAGCACACACAGTGAGCAACACGAGCCCCTTACACAGGATGGAAAAAGCACAGGGAATAGGAGGGAAATCCACTCCATGAATGACACAYATGCCAAGGTGGTGAGATGGAACACAAAGATTTTATTTATTCTTAACGCAAAGAGAGTGGGATTTTTGATTGTCCTTTTCTCACCTTTAATTTTCCAAAAATATATTGTTTCTTTTTTTTTTTCCTTTACAACCCTGGCAAGTGATCCAGACCTCCAAATTCTTTTTCATGAGCAGATGATGTTCTCGATTGCATAACTGCTCATTCAAGATGCAGGGCAAACTGTCCAGAGCCACCACTTTGCACAAYTTGTAAAAGACTCATAGTTTTTGATCTCTACATCACTGCTCTGGAGCAAAAGGGAATTTATCATAAAGTACATACAATATAGAATATTGAATTGGAGAGAAAAGTTAGAAAAGATCCATCTGAGAACAGTTTACAAATTAAGCCATGTGCTAAAAATCTAAGAGCTTTTTCCAAAGCAAGCAGACATGATCAAATAATCATAGAATGGCTTGGTTGGAAGGGATCTGAAAGATTACCCAGTTCCAACCCCCATGCCACACCTTCCACTATCCCAGGTTGCTCCAAGACCCAGCCTGGTCTTGAACACTTCCAGGGATGGGACAGCCACAGCTTCTCTGGGCAACCTGTGCCAGGATCTCACCATGCTCACAATAAATAATTTATATCTAATCTATACCTACTCTCTTTCAGCTTTAAGCCATTCCACTATGATCCTTTACAAGAGCCTGTAATACCTCAGACACATGGCCTTACCTGCCTCTGGTTTTGGAGGGAAAAGAAGAAAAAAAGGAAAAAGAAAAGAAAAAAGAAAACAAGGGTTTTTTGAAATTATAACTCCCAATTCAGTTCATGCTTTTGCCAATAATGGGATACAGGTTCTCTCTCGTGCCTTTGATGCATCTATCAGGGCAGCATGGAGCCACCTTATGCACAGATGGGAATTACAGTATCTGGGCCAGATCGAGAGCAAATTTTGCCATGTTAGAGTGTGTGTTTCAATTTGTGCTGGCAGAACTGAGATCAGAATCAGTCATGTGAGCATGGAARTGAACACAACTCTGCTTCCCATTTAAAACAGCTTTCTCAAGTGGGATTAAGGGATTAGGTTTTGTGGTTGTCTTCCAGAAGCAATGTCACGGGGTGGTTTTACTACGGAAAGACCTGGTGTTTCGCCAGTGCAAAATAAAGTCTGCTGGCAACATGAATGCAAAATCATTGAGACAGAGGCTCAGCTCAGCTGCAACAGCCTGGCCTCAAAGTTACACRAGCTCTGACTCTCCTGCAGTGTAGATTAAAATTAGCTGGTGAATTTCTGAAATTCCCYTCTCTCCGTGCTGTCCCTCTTCCAAGATTGCTGCTCCTCAGCAGGGGAGTCTGAAGCAGAGTATGAGCAACTGCRGCTTGCATGCCAACATTGAAATGCACAATCTAAGTGTATTTTAATATGCCAGGCTGATTAACAAATTTTTATTATGGTCTCTATT
Source organism: Alauda arvensis (assembly GCA_902810485.1). NCBI lineage: Eukaryota > Metazoa > Chordata > Aves > Passeriformes > Alaudidae > Alauda > Alauda arvensis. The sequence goes on from CADDXX010000280.1 coordinate 42,917, forward strand.
AGGGCCTAACAGTGTACTAATTCAGGAGGTGCTTCACAAACTATTTCGATATCTTACTGGTAAATCCATGAAATGGGGGAGGGTTGAGGGTATGAAAACAATACTGACCTCAGCTCTACAGTTTCAGGCAGCTGCCACGTGTGGGTGAGAGCCATAGCTCTGATATTTCCATGGAGCCTGACCACAGTGCAAGTGAGAATACCAAACAGAGCAGAGGTGTTTGAGCATCTTTTCATTTACCAGACTGACTTTGCCAAAAGCTGCAAGCAGCAGAARTTTATTTAGCATTAGCTGGAGTTTCTGAGGATATTTTTAATGTACTAACTCCATCCACTTTTACCAGGAAATTTCCTATTGTATGGACAGTGATAGGATTAAATTTGGTCTAACATGAGATCCTTTGGCCTGGAAAAGTCCCTCTGTCTCTTTTCATGTCACCACTTGTTGATGGGGACAATTGAGCTTCCCTATTTTGATTTGGAGGGTTGTAGGCTAAAAATCATCAAAATTATAGTAGCAAGCTAATAAAGTCTCATCTTTATCTGAGAATAATAATGCACTCCAAGGAGCACTTCTGYCTTAAAATCTACTTCAAAAGCCTTAAAATAATTTCATGGATTTGGTCATCAGCACTACCTCCACCAAGATTAACATTAATCACAAATGATAACAACCTTACTCAGCTTCTTTCTTAGGTCTACGCATAATAATTTTCTCAGTTTGACAAAAAATTGTCAGTATTCTCTTGGAAAGAGAGAAGTAACCTGTGAACCTTTTCCTGGAAGTTCAAAACTTCACATTATTTTCTGGAACTCTGGTTCTCACCAAATTAGCACAGGAATCAAGAAGCCAAGAGGTGAAGCCAAATGTCAGATGGCAAACAGAACTGGCTGCAGTGTGGAGATCTCTGTGTTCCCCTCTTGTGTCTAAACACTCTTCAAAGCTCTTTAATGCTCACATGAATGTCAAATCTGGTGACTACAGCTCTCTGAGCCCTGGCAATCAGCCAGGCCTGTTTCTTAGAAGTCCTTGAGACATTCTAGCACAAAATTTAGGACTCTGTGTTAGTCAGTGGAAGGTGAGTTAGTCAGTGGAATTTCTGTGCTGCTGCTTCACATGCACAGGAAGATGGACTCTCACTGTGCCTCCCTCCCTCTACAGCCTCATCTTACCACTGTGAGTGGCATTTGCAAGCCTGTGCCACTTGAGAATCACTGAGGTGTTCCCACCTCATTCCCAGGGTTTACCAGTCACTCATTTGCATCCCCAGATTGCATCTCCTCTCCTGCCCTGGAGCTCTGCGTGCTGRGACAGGCAGTGGCCACCCCAGCTGCACATGCCCAGGGGCTTGCAAGGACACCAGAATGCTAATCCACACTTGGAAAATTATTGGGATCCCAAACTGAGCCGTGTTGGAAGGCAGACTGATGAATTGCTCATCCCTCCTGTCTGTCACGGCCTGGCAGTCTCAGTGCTCAGCATGACCTGACATTCAGAGCTCAGGAGATCTGGGCTAACTGCACTGGGTGATTTTACACAGATATCTTTCTGAGTGCTGTTAAATTCATGACTCTTTGTAGGTCTCACTGCAGCAAAGAAGTGTTTAAGTATCTTGTGTAGGCACAGAACTGTTTAGGTTGGAAAAGGCCTCTGAGAACATCAAATCCAGCTGTTGTCCCAGCACTGCCAAGCCCACCAGTAARCCATGTCCTCAAGTGCCACATCTCCATGCCTTTTAAATACCTCCAGGGATGGTGACTCAACCACTTCCCTTGTCAGCCTGTTCTAGTGAACATTGGACAGGAAAACTGGAGAGCTGCTGCTTGAAGATGATTTGTAACATGCTTTAAAAATTAAAAAAAAAAAACAAAAAAACACAACAAACCCAAAACCTTGTCTAATGTGAATGCTGAGAAAGKGATGTGACACTACAGCTACCTGGCTCCATTTTCAAGAAAGAAAGAATGACAGCACAACAAAAAGCTTCCAAGAGTCTTTTGAGGAAAAAAAAAAATAATATAGCATAAGTGATATTAAAGGCATATAAATCAGAGGTATAATTATTGCCTGGAAATCTGTCAGATAAATTTTATAGTGAAGCTTTATGAGGCTTCCCCTTCAGGCAAYGTTGAGACAGTGATGCTCTGTTTTATAACCATTCCCTGGGCTGCTCCATGATTTTGCTTGTGACAGTTGGATGGGGTTGATATAATTCTCACTGTCTCCCAATTAGCACCGTTCCATTATCCAACAYGCTGCACAGATCAGCTTCATTTGTAGTAGCATGTAGTATGTGACAGTTACTAGCAATTTAAAATTATGATAAGTCACCAACAASGTATTCTTCTTTGCAGTGTTATCACCCCCACACTGGTGGAATGGAGGGAGAAGGGAAAAAAAACCCTCCATGTAAAACCACCATCCAAAGAGAGGTTTTATATCCACAGCAACCCCCCCAAAATTTAGGCTTTTAAGGACCACCCAATTAATCCACTGRGTGCTGCTCAGTAAATCTTTTTAATAACACGACATGATTAAGTTATTCCCTGATTTTTCATCTCCAAAGATTTACGAAAAGTTACTCAGAGACACCTGTGTGGAAAAAAACATCACCTAATCCATCACGGTTTGATGTTTGCCCACAGGCAATTCTCTCCAGCTGAACTAATGGCACTGTGTCAGGTGAGAGTCGTATCTTCACACCACAGAACTATTTTGCCCTTGGGAATATAAGGATTTAAAAAAAAAATTATTCCTAGTTATTACCTTTGTAGCAATGTATTTATGCAACAGGTGATACTCTGAAGATGAGAAGTGATTCCACTGGAAAACCACATTATGTTTAAGGAATGTCTCTCTGTTCTTGCAGTGGTGTTCTCTTCCAAAGAGACAATTTTTWGTGTTTGCAGGCAGGACCTTTCTCCCAATGACCTACAAAGTCAGCTCTCACAAATTAAACTTCAGAACGTTTCATAATATATCAAAGAAACCCTGCGGAAATTGTGATCACATATTTGTCTTGAACATGAAGTGGGTGTCCACCTTTCTTCAGGATGCTGGGGATAAAGAGAAAGCTGCTGCAGAAATATGCTGGACTCTTCTCTAGATGTTTCTCCTAATCCTTCACAGCACTTTGTTATTTTTTTCCCATCTGTCTTGGGTTTGTGTTAAACCAGGATAAGCCAAACTACATCACTTGCAAAAACCAAGCCCTGTGTTTTCCTATCATTCCCAAAGGTTCAGAAAAATTTTCCCAGAATGGTAGAGTAGATCAAGCAGCTGTAGAGGAGTTCTCCATTTGCATTATTTCCCTTGCATCAGTAGTTTTGGCCATCACTAGGACCTAAAACTCTGGAGATGGACTTTACTGCAGCTGCGAGTCTTTAGCAGGTCTTTCATTCAAGTAGCAGCTGATTCCTCCTTAATCCACTGAACCATTTAATGTTAAAGTTGTTTTATTTTTTTTCCCTAGCTTTTTCTTTCATTTCAGCTGTTTTACCCAACCATTGTCAAGCACAAGGATTTAAAAAAAGAGATGAGGGGGGTAAAAACAGCATATATGTAGAAGATAAGCCTCAGTCTCAAATCTGGTCTAAATATTTTCAGGAGCAAAACCAAGCCAAGCCAAAGTCCAGGGGATGGATGTGTGGATGGTGTCAGRCTGCCATGGCCTCTGCAAGGAGCAGAGAGACCAGTGCAAAGGTCCAGCAGCATATGGGTGAGAARCAGTTGTGTTTCCTTGCTTACTGAACCAAATGTCCAGCAAAACARCACCTAAATAAATACTGGAAATTCAGCAGCACTCAAATCCAGGATTGAAACCAGCTCATGGCAAAGCTACAGCTGGAAGGAAAAAAAACAAACCAAAAAACCCTCACAAAAAAAAAAATGCTGTCTGCAACTGTGGTTACAGTTTAATTGCAAGCATCTACATGCATGCATTTTCACACCTGGATTGTTTCCCCACCCAATCTGGAGACCAGCCCTGAACTCCTCACTGACGCACATGCARGAGGAAAACAAGTTGCTTTGCAGTCTGTCCTAACGGAGAAAGTCTTTAGGCAAAGCACTGGGATCTGGCAAGTCTACAAGAGGCAAAGGATTAGCCACATTGGTTTTGGCTTCCACAGCTTGCTCTCTTTTATTGAAAAAAAAAAAAAAGCCTAAATCATTAAAACTGGTGAAGTAGGAGTGGAAAAAAAACAATACGGGTCTCTTTGAATCTAACACTAAGTCAGAACCAGAAGGTTACATAAAGAATGAAAAAAGATTGTTTGATGGTTTTGGGGGTTTTACCAAAAGTTAAATTGCTGGGTTTTCCTTTTTCTTTTTTTTCTTCCATTTTTTTTTCTGCTCCTTTATAATTCTTGGAACTTTATGCTGGGTTTATTAGAAGATGTTTGTCCCAGTCCTATCCTGTMGTTCCACACATCTTGACAAAAGAGCAACTATGAGAGCTGTGCCTCATTAAASCCCAGAGAAAAGGATGTAGCAGTGAGACAACGATCCAAATTCTGCTGATAAGTGGGCAAATTTTCTATTTTACACCCAGCAGGCACCTCTGTGAATATGTAGCCTGTCATTCAGGAGACTTGCTTCCTGAATGCTGTGAGAGTGAAATATCTGTAGTTCACCTCTCACACATCTATGAATTGTTCTGTATTTCCTGTCACCAACTACTACTTGTTCCCATTGCGTGTCCATTGCCTCTAATCTCTGATATCAGTGAGACCAATCCCTGAAACTGCAAATGACCAGGAGAGGGACAGAAATTTTTGGGAATYACCTGTAAAGGCAAGTTGTAGTGACAAGGGCAACACTGCACCACACCAGTCCTAATGCCACTGGTGGTTTTGGGGCCAGACCAGTGACCCCCTGAAAGCACCCRTGGTTCAGAGGAAAGTCTCTGAAGTTCACTTCTCTGCAGAATAGATGCAGAGATGATATTGCTTTCCTATGCCACCCCTCAACTGCCCAGAAAAGAGTAATAGAGAAAATTAGCCAACAGGAAGAGGAGTGGTCTTGTTGTGCTGCATTTTTTTTAGAATACAGCACTGCCTGCCCAGTGTGGCACCTCCTTGTACAAGTTTTTTTCTGATCTTGAACATCTGCTCCTCTGCCTGAAAAAAA
>CADDXX010000280.1:48252-61682 GCA_902810485.1 Alauda arvensis
GAAGGGAAGGGAAGGGAAGGGAACTAAAACAAAATACTGCAAACTCAAAATGTTTTGAAAGCAGCTACCCTATTCTCCTAGGAACCAAATGTCAGTGGGCTGAATAGGGTCTCCTAATGGGTATGAGCACATGCCAGTGATCACAGACAATCACACTAATTTTCCCTTAGCAATATCCAACAGACCAAACTGTGATCAGTGATAACTGAGCCCTTAGGGACTCACTTGTAGCCCATTCAAAAATGTATTTGCCCCCAAGGGAAGATTTGCCTTGTTTTCCTGAGGAAATTAAATAGACTCTTTATRGAATTAGCAAAAATCAGCAGGGGTTCAGATTTCCCATAGTCTTTCATGACTTGTTGTTTAATAGCAGACTTTAAGTTAATGTATATCAGATACATGCAGGCAGATTTTCCTTTCACTTACACTGACAAAAAATACATAGATTTTAATGAGTTAGTCCTGATTTCCACTCTAAGGGAGAGAACAAGAAAGGTCACAGTGTCCAAAAATGTTTCTGAAGAAGAATTTCAAAAATTTTATGTTTCTTGCCTGTGACAGACATACAGGTCACAGCACAAGGAATATACTTCTTGACATTTTCAAAGCATTTGCAAAAAACATTCAGATCAGAATCTGAATCAAAACTCTGATCAGAATCAGAGGTAATTATTCAAAAATGTTTGAATTGCTAGCCAAAAAGGTGTTTTGTCTGCATTCTGACAATTTTTAAAAATCCTAAGGTAGGGGTAGACCTCTTTTTTCCTTAAAAAAATTAAAAATTAATTCCAAGTACATAGAGAGGCATTATTTTTAAATTGTTAAAAAAAAAAAAATAAAGTCTTCTGAAACTGAGAATTCAATTTGCTACTGCCAAACATTTTTTTGGCAGAARTATCTCCACTGGCTCAGGATTTGTGTTTCCAGAGTCCAGATGTAGCCTGGGAAAACTGAACTTTCCCAGTGTTTTGTTCCACTGTATTGTGGCAGATTGGAGGGACCAGGGAGATCAGGACTCTCCTCTCTTCTTCTTTCTACCCATCACATCACACTAAAAAACACGTGTGTGGTTCTGGTAAAGCTTGATCTCTCTTGATCTCCAGGGGGATTTGTGGGGCCTCTTGCACTTTGGACACCTTTGGATTGATGCCTCCTGCTCCCAGTACAATGAGTTTGCAGTTTGCAGCCCYGGCAGTGTGAACCAAAACTCTTCTGCCCAGGTGTCCCATGATTTAGTGTCATCTTCAGAAGATGAAGTCAAGAACACCAACATTTGACAGCTCCTTGTTCAGTGGAGGTGAAATCAGCAATCAACACCAGTCACAGGAAGGAGTCTAAAATAGTCCCAGTTTCTTTAAACTGACAGGTTTAGATCAGATATTRGGAAGAAATTCTTCGCTGTGAAGGTGGTGAGGTCTTGGCATGGGTTGCCCAAGGAAGTTTTGGATGCTTCATCCCTGGGAGTGTTCATGGCCAGGTTGGACAGTTCTTTGAGCAACCTGGTCCAGTGGAAGGTGTCCCTGCCCATGGCAGGAGGGCTGAAATCAGATGATCTTTAAAATCTCTTCCCACCCAAACCATTCTGTGATTCAAACAATCACTCTATTTTGTAAGGCACAGAGTACCTCGGTTGAAAGAAAAGAGTAAGGCATTTGATGCACATCCCTGCCTCAGGTGCCCCAAATATTCTCATGCAAAACCTGTTGTTTTCCAATGAGAAAATCCAACTTCACCCTGCTCTCTCAAGTCTCTTCCCATGGAGCCCTTAGAGGTTTTTGGTRCACTTTGCAATGGACAGATAAAAAAATGCTCCTTCTTTCCCCAGCACTCCACTAACCAATACATATCCCTGGATAGATAGTTTTGGGRCCTTYCTGAAAACAAGAGCTTTTTTTTTTYCTAAAAACTTCTGGAATCAGCACCCAAGAAATCTTGTCACTGAAGAGGCTTTTGGTCTCATTTCTCCATCAAGAGTTCACCTGTGCCTCAAGCTCACCCCRCTCGGGAGGGTGCTGCCTCTCAAACATAATGCAGAGAACATCCCAGATTTTTACTAGTGATAATTTTCCTGCCAGCCCTTTTCCTGCTTTCCACATCACTGCAAGGATAATTTGCCCTTTTTCTTTCAGTCCCTCTCTCAGGAATACGCTGCACAGTGGAGCAAATCACGTTCACCTGTAATATAAAGGAGACGGGATGTAGCTAATAAAGAACAAGGMAATTCAAACTTTTTTCCTGAGCCCTCAGGAGGAATACCCAGGTGTGCTGAGGAAGATATGCTTGGAAAAAAAGAAAAGAGCCATTCTGCAGTCAATCTAAAAGCACTAGGCCTCCTTTCATGAATTGATTTACCCACTGGGTGACATATTGGCAATTTTCTGTTACCTACCCAGTGATATGACTAAGTAGATGAAGCTTAAAGGCAGGTCAGATAAAAAGACTTTAATCTAACAAAGGCAGCCTGAATTTCACATGTCAAGGAAGATGATTTAACAGGGAATAGCAGCCTAAACGTGATGCTGAATCAAGGTGGAGAATCCATAATTAATGTTACACTGCAGAAATGTTTACTCAAAAACAGRATGACAAAAAAGGRCTCGATTCATCTGTCCTRTAAAAGGTCCCAATTCAGCAAAATRCATCACTTTTTGTTAAACATGTGCTTCAATCTGGACCTGCATGAGAAGGAATGCCTTTGAATCTATCTCTTTACAACCAGTGCAAAAAAGAGTAAAAATCAGTCATGACGAGTTTTAAAGGACACAGGCTGAGTGCTGCAGGAATTTGATGTGTACACGCGACCAGATAGACTTGGCAGAAATGTTTTTCGGAGAATTAATTAAAATTGTTTTCTCTGAGGAAGGAAAAGCGTTTTGGGAAAAGCAGTAATATCATATGCAAGTGACATGAGACTTGTTCAAGTGTTTTCAGCCCCAAGGGGTAAAATGCCTAAAGGAGTGGTTGCTCCTTGAATAATTTATTTATCTTGCAGCTACGCTTCACTGTTTTTCCTACCAGGGTTAGTTGAATTTCCTGAACAGCAGCCCTAAATGTCACCTCAAGTTACTAAACAACACCAGGGGGAGAGGAAGGCTGTATTCTGCTCCTCAAAGTGTTTTATTTGTCCTTGCCATTTTGATTTCTCTCTTCTCTAGAGGAAGGTGTCCCTGCCACAGCAGGGAGGTTGGAGCTGGGTGATTTTTACAGTCCCTTTCCAAACCAAATCACTCTGTGATTCTGTGATTCTCCTTTAAAATTAAAAGTGAGCAGCTGCTGTGTGCTTAGTCCTTGCATGCCAAGGAAACAGTCACTTTCTGCAGCCCCTCAAATGTACTAAGAGGGCTCAGCACCTTGCAGCAGGTGACAGGATGAAGTCACTGGTGAGGACTGGCCCAGGATGAATTGGATGGCTTTAGGATGGCTTTTGTGGTTGTTGGACAGCCACAAAAATATTTTTTAGTCCTTTTTCCTAGGAAGCCTTGAGTTTGCTCCAGGTAAAGGCTCAGGAGTGTTGAGGGCTAGAAGGCTGTGTAACCTTTGCTTCTCACCTCCTGCTACTCATCCTCTTACTCTRCACATCTGTTCAGCCAGGGACCATCTCCCACCCTTTACTGGCAACAACCTTTGCACAAGGCAACCTTCAGAAGGCTCCCAATTAATAACCATCTCAAATTGAAGCAATCCAACCTGAAGAGACAGCAGTCTTGAGGTCAAGTACTCTGACCTGAAAACCTGTGAGCACCCACGTTGCTGCCGGGGGCCAGCTGGAGGCTGCTCATTGCCATGAGACCAAAAAAAAAAAACTCAGCACCAAGTAGAAATTCTGGAGAAGACCCTTGATTAATTATCCTCATTACTCAATATTTTAACCCACCTTGTCAGCCCTTCCCACTCTGCCTTGCAGGAGGAATATAATTTCCAAAATGCCCGGAGCAMATGGCAATGGGGAAACCACACACAGACCAAAGTGCTGACAAGAGCAGAAACTGTTTCTCCAGTCAGCACCTCTGACTTCAGAAATGCTCACCTGTTCCAGCCAACCTGCACAACGTGGGTTAAAATCAGATCTTTTGCATTCAGCTCCTGATTAAGGATTTCCTCTGCTCTTTACCCCGATGGGCTGGTGAGGTTCATGACTGCCACCTTGAACAGACAGGATTTGTTCTTCTCTTTCCACCCCCCACTATTGCACAAATCACTTCCAGTGTCATCCACACATTTATATGAATTCTGCYGTGAGACTGTGAGTCACAGCTGGGATTTAGTGTGAAAAAAACCTCTGGACTCTGAGGCATCTTGGATGAAGCTCATGTTTAGAAGCTTAGAATTATAGAATAATTAAGGTTGGAAARGTCTTCTCAGGTCTTTGAGTCTGACCACTGACCTAACACTGTGAATTTGTGAATATGATAGATATTGTGATATATAGGAGTAGTGGGGGTTTGTAAAGGAAAAATGATTTGTTTGTTTGTTTGTTTGTCTGTTTGTTTGTCTTAGGTCTAGACACCCAAATTCCAAGTATCACTTTGGTACTGAGACTCAGGGACATGAGTCATTGAAGCTGACATCCCCACTTGGCAGCTCCAGGATAACACGCTTGAGCTGGAACCCTGGATGGTTTTGGTAAATCTCATAGCTGATTAGCAATTCCCAGCAGTTTCCAGCATCTTTTTTTTCCCTTCTTCAAAACTTTGCCACCATCAAAATCAGCCTGAATTTGCCTTTCAACATGATGCAGTGCTGGAGGCAGCAACTTCCTGAGTAGGTGAATGATCCTTGCAACAGGACTGGGAACCTCCAAAATCCCCTGGGATGTAAGAACTAATGTATTTGCTCCAAGGAAAATGTAGAGACTCATCCTCAAGAGTTTCATGGATAAAATGAATCTTTAKTCATTGTCRGTCTTTTCACTTTTCATAGACATATACACAATATATATTATTTTATGTATTTTTAATTATATATAAACTCTTATACCACAGAGCAAGCATTAAAGGATGTGGAGTGATGGGCTGAAGAAGGTCTTCCTGCCTTATCCTTGACTACAGACAGGTTTTAGCCTCTGAGTTTTGGATGACAGCTCTACACTTAAGGGAGAAAAAAAACCAAAAAATTCTTACAGTTTTAATTGCCACCAAGTTTGCCCTCAACCAGAGGAAATTGAGGCTTTTGGAGCTGTTCTAATGACATTAAATCTAAACTCCAGCTCACTGAAGAATTTGCCACAGCTGSTTCATTGCTGACTGTTCTTGCTAAGCTTATTAGTCAATAAAGCAATCAAAATCTTATGCTGAAACAAGCATGAGCAAACTTATCTCTTCCCCATATCCTGGGATGGGTTAGATTCACATCCTCACATGTAAATGTACCTTAATAAACAAAAGACTGAATCTTTTAAAACCAATTTTTTGTGGGAAATCCTAGTTTTCTGTTGCGCTTCAGTTTTTGTGACTACGTCCATACAAAAATAAAAATTAACAAGACCCTCCAGACCTAGAAAGTTTTAGTCTTGTCCAAAAGCAAATAAATGTGAAGTTAAATTAACTGAAAGGTGGAAAATATTAGTTTACAGTTATAAAGTAAGAAAAATAAAATAAAATAAAATAAAATAAAATAAAATAAAATAAAATAAAATAAAATAAAATAAAATAAAATAAAATAAAATAAAATAAAATAAAATGAAAGGAAATAAAATAAAATAAAATAAAATAAAATAAAATAAAATAAAATAAAATAAAATAAAATAAAATAAAATAAAATAAAATAAAATAAAATAAAATATGACTGGGTAAAGTAGAAAGGGGGAGGGAGAAGAAGAGATTTGGCTTTGCAGCAAAGCTGCTTGCCTAAAGATGTAAGAGCATTTTCCCAGTGAGCTCAGCATTCAAAGCCAGGCAGCCAGAACACACTTCACAAGAGAGAACCTCCTGTGAACTCCTCACCTTTGTAAGGTAAGTCAGTGTTCACAAGGAAATACCCCACCACACCATTCCCTTTGATGTTTTCACTCTGCAGAAGGGAAGGGTGGTCTTTTTAAAGAATTCACAATAGAGAGAGARGGGGAAGAGGAAGCCCTTTGAAGAGAGCAGAGAGCCTCCTCTCATTTTGCTGCAGACTACAAGCCACCCCTTTTCCTTTGTGCCTTGCACAAAAGAGGGYTTGCAAGCCCACTTCCCCCTCAACCAGACACATTTTCTGTGAGTACCATACCAAGGGGAGGTGGCTTTCCAACACACAGAACACAGAGAAGGGAAGGAACTGTATGGCTTCACACGTCAACCATAAAAMAAACCTCTTGAAAAACTTCTGTGCAAAGCTGTAAGGCCTGGTGGGTCTYTCTGTGTCTTCAGGATGAGCTGCAAGAGCATGCACACCTTCCAGAGAGAMAGGTCTCAAGTGATCCTGTGTCTTCCTGTGTTCTTTCTTGTATCAGGATAGAGTTAATACTTCAAGCTTGATAATTTTGGAAGGCTGAAGCTCTGCTGGACCTAAAACCACTTAAAGGCATAAAAAGGATTCCATGAGAATGTGAACAAAKGGAAGACCAGGGAACTATAAACCATAAACTGTAAACTCAGGCCCTGGAAGGGTCTAGGAGCACATCCTCTTGGAGTCCACTCCCAATCTACTGAAAGACAAGAAACAACCATAAACAGCCTACARGGGCATTGTTAACCAACCTGATTGCCTTCTGTAATTAATTGGCTGAGTGTAAGGGCAAGGGTAGAGCAGCAGATACTACATATCTTTAATGTTTAAGGATTTTGTCACCCAAAGAATTATCATTAGGAAGCTGGAGAAGGAATAAACTACCAAACAAGTGGAAAATTGGCCTGATACTGAGTACAAATGGTTGTCAAATGCAGCTCAATGCCCATTTAGCAGCTGGTAASAAGCTTATTACAAATAGCTGATAATCTGAACAGTAGGCCTTCAARCCAGGCAGATTTTTAAAGATTTGAAGACCAGGGCAGCAGAGACTTCCTGAAGTACAGAAATTTTCTGCACCTGAGTTGGAATGAACCAGCACAGGCAGGAGACAGGCTAAATAAAAGCCCAGCTTCAAAGAGGACTCCAAACTGAATGTGAGACAACAGTGAAAATAACAAACCTTTTACTGGGTTACATTAGGAGGAGTGTGAGCAGCAGGTTACAGCCCAGCAAGGCTGTGAAATCCCCATCCTTGGGGGTTTTCAAGACTTATCTAGATAAATCCATAATTGACCTACTTTGGTGTTGGTAATGTGTCRTCTCCAGGATGGAGTTTGGACTGCTGACCTCCAGAAATCCCCTCCAAGCAGGTCTTCCATGGTCCCTGAACAGACACCACGAATATCCACTAGCAACGAGGAATTTGGATCACTTTGTGTTGCAATGCAAGAAAACTCAGCAAACCCTACACCGACCAACTTGCTAAAACCCATTGCAAATTCCCCCTTAGACACTTCTGGGTTTTGCCACAGTCAAGATCTTYTCCTGTATTTACTAATCAGCCCAAATGTTGACATTTGAAAGCGCATTCAACTGACTAGACATGGCTTTTGTGGCTGGAGCCTTGGCCAAGGGAGTGGGAGATGAGCCTGCCAACAGCCTCCTGTGCCAACGCCTTTTGTGCAGGGCAAGTCTCGTGTTCACAGAGATGCTCTGGGTGTCTAGACAACACCTCCACTGTGCTTGCAGCRTCCTTGGTACCTTGTCTCAGCACGAGAAAGGGAAAGGGGGTGGGGGAAAGAAAGTTTGTGCAGATGAAAGTGCTTCCAAGTCGAGACTGATTAATTCTGAAAGCAGGCAGGTACTCGTGGGCGACTTGCAGCAGAGTGCCTGGTGAACGGCCTCTGCACGCAAGGGGAGCAAGGAGCATCCCAGACATCCCCTCAGACCATTCCCTATTTCTGTCAGACAAGGGGCAATGCATCCATTAGGCACCTCATGCTCTGCCTGGCCCACGTTTGTCGTGTTGAAAATCCACCTCTGGTTCCCACGAGCTGCATTTTGCACCTGTGGCCAGAAGTGTGAGCAGCTGAACATCCAGCAGCCAGAAAATACCAGAGAAACAGGAGAGTCAGGGGGAGATATCCTCAGCTCCCACCTGCCATCCAAAGCAGACTGGGTTTATAGACCTCCAGGAGCGACAGGAGAATGCTTTGACCAAGCATTAGGGTCTAAGGGGAGGAAAGATCATGTGATTGCATTAACTTGATTAAGGGATATCAGGCAAATTAGGAGCTGTGTGCTTTTTTACAACATTCTGAAARCATGTCTAGAGCAAGACATGAGATTTTTCTTCTTTTGTCTTTCATTATTTTTTTTAAATACTGCAACACATATCAGGCTACATCAATCYTTGTTCTAGAGTAAATATGCAGATAGAAGACACCTCAGCTGCAACATTGCTTACTATAAAATAAGGATTGGAAGCAGATGACAAATCTGGTTCTCTTTTCCTTCCCACAGTATTTTACTTTCCATCAAAAAATAAGTAAACAGCAGTGTTTAGACTTAGARAATATTCTTTCTTTCTTGTTTTCTTGGATTTTTTCATCATTAGCTGGGATATTTTTTCTAATTTTTCATTGACAACTAAAAACGGAATAAGAAAGAAGCTTTTGGTTGCAAACACTTGACCTTCAGAAATGTAGCTATATCCCCTTTCATCAACACAAAAAAAAAAAAGGAAATAAAAGTCCTCTCCTACTGGTATTACAGTATTTCACTAATAAAGTCATTGAAAAGGTTGTCTTCAGAGAATATAATACCAAGTTATGAGATATTTTTGGCACAAGGACAAGGTAAGATATTGCCAGACAAAGAAAACACTTATAATTCAGTTAATGGCTGGCAAAGTTGTACCCTTCTCTGCTAATTAATTTTCCATGTTTCCAGCCAAACAAAATGCAAAGAATGTGCAATCACCTGGGACAGCAGCCTGCAAAGTGTTAAATCATCGTTACCCAAACCACCGGTCTCACCCTGGCTGCTGCATTTGTCATCACCGACAGAGGCTGGGTGTGGATCAGGGGAGAAGGAAGGCAAAGGATTGCCAGGCATGGAAGCTACAAGGCCCAGCTCTGGTTTTTGGGACACGTGTGTGTTTGTTGGGGCACAGCTGGGACCCAGCCAGCCCCAGTGGGTGATGTGATTTACAGGAGCGTGCAGCCACCCGCACGTGCTGTCACACCAGACACACACACAGGGCTCAGGAGAAGGGATGTGACCATGCTGGAAGGAAACCACCTGCAGCAGGGAATGGTTTGGTGCTCTTTACYTGGCCTCCCCAGAGCAGCAAGGAGAACAAAGCAAGAGATTTAAGTTCTTTGGGCCACGATGTGTTTGCTGGTGTTTTCCTCGCTCGGGCAGGAGTTCAGCACTAAATGGAGGATTAATGCACCARTAAAACTGAATTTTCTGTTACTTTAGTCCAGATTCTGAGATTACTTACAAGTCTTTCACACAAGAGTCATTCCATTGTGGAAAATTACTGGTGTTCCAGTTCATCAGCATTTTGCATCAATCCTGATACTCCAGGGCTGGCATAGACTGCATGCACTACCAAAAAAACAAGGGGAATTATGGCTGAGGATAGTTGACTTGCATTATGTCAACCTAAAAATATTTCCTATGAGGTTTTGGGTGAAATTAGACTTAAAAATTATCTCACTCCAAAGCAAAGAACATATTTCACGTTCTTTTCAAGGTTTTTCCRAAAACTCACAGTGGCACAAATTTCAAAACAGGTGTTTTGCAACCAATTTTTTTGTTTTTTCAATAACCTTTTTCTTAAGTTTGTGGGTGGTGAATTTTTGTTGCTTGTTTTTTTTTTGGTTTCTGCTGATGTGCATCTCTGCTTTCTGCAAGATAAATGGTTGCTTTCGGTACACAAAAGCTTTTGCCTTCAGATATAAAAAGTGTGGGTTGCAGAACTCAGTCAGAAATGCCTTCATCTGTGTGCTTAATAATATACAGAGCAAAATATTCCCCCTCATACCCAAGAAGCAATTTTACATTTCCCAGAGAGGGATTAACCCTTTTTCTAATTAATCAATTAATGCACCTTAATGGCCATGGATTGTTAAGAGCTGTAGTATTTTGTATATTGCAAAATCATTCTCCGTAGATCAGGTTTCAATATTTTAGTATTAAATTGCTTTGTCATTCAGAATAAAATTTTTACTTTATCCTAACAAAGCAATTGATCCTGATTTTGAGACAGCTAGATGGACAGACATGGAAGCTGAGGGAAGAATTGAGTAATGCTGGTCTGGCCTCCATCTGTCTCCTTTTCCACCAAGCAGAAAACGTCACAACTTTTAAACATTGAATCATTTAAACATTTTCAGGTTCCTCATTCCCTGGTGGGCACCATCCTGATGTGCTGACAGGCTCCAGAGGAGATGGTTCCCAACTCCCACAGCACCTTACAAGTCTAATTCCCAGCAGGAATCTAGTAACTGGAAGTTAACCTAATTGAGGTTTGTCACACCTGAATCAAAACTGAACCATCTCAGCAAAATGTTTGAATTACTATGAATCAGCTTTTTCATCTGGAAAAATAAACAAACATTCCACTCTGGACTTTTCAGCCAGCTTTAGTGAAAACCAGTCTTAAAATAGACTGTTGTGTCTTTCTACCTGGAAAATTTGGCAGATTTCAGTGGAATATGTGACAGATATTAGTTTTTATTTCCAAAAGCAGTTGGTAATCTTGGTCTAGATAAAAAACTTGGASTTGATGAAAACATTACAAAAACCGGTTGAAAACAGGAAAAGGACTAGGAAATAAAAAGTAGAACTAAATTTCTGAAAGCCAAGAGCTACTTGTAAGAGAGATATTTCTTCAGCATGCAACCTTGACTTTACTCTCTCCAAAGGAAAAGCCAGTCAAACAATTACATAAATTTAGTCCTGATCTTTTATCTGAAGACTGGTTCACATGAATACAGAGCCTGTGATCCTTAGACCCACAGAAAGTTTCAAGCAGTTATTTTTGGGTATTCAACTGCACATACCCTGAAGGGACTTGATTTCCTGAGAAGTTGCTCAGCATTTAAGTAAAATCAATGCCTTTGAGATGCTGAAGGCTTGGCTTTACCCTTTTCACCCTGAACTGCAGTTTTCAATATTCAATGAAGCCTTGAAATCAGGTGGAGTAACTAGACGTGGCTGAAATGGTGGAAAGGATGCCTAAAGCTGAATCAAACTTGCTAAATCCCTTTCTTTCCAAGTTCAAACTCTGACTGGCTGAATCACATGCAAAGAGTGTTAACCCTCACTGAGGCAGTGCCCAATTGCACAGTTAAGGCATGAGACCTCAATCCTGCTTGTGCTTTTCTCTCTGAAGGGTGGACCAGGAGTTCAGCCCGATGAAGGGTGCAAGATTTCATCCTGCAAAACATCTGTTTGGCTGTGACTGCCAGTATCTCTGGGTTTATTAAGCTAAATCCTTCAACAAGTCAGTGTATTACAGTCCTGGACACTCACCATTCCTGCTGAGGAATGTCAGAAATGCTTTTTGGGAGCAAATTGGCACTCCCAACAATACAGGTATTCACTGAGGTATCACACAGCAGCAGAGCTCTGGCACAGGGGTGATCATTCCTGCCCATGCAAACCAACCCAGGCCGTGCCGCTTTAAAAACKCTGCCTCATTCCACATCTCTTACCAAGATTTATGACAATTAGCTGCCGAATCCATAATTAGCAAGTGGTAACAGATCAGCAGATATATCCAGTTCTGGTGACACCTCTGACAGATTGGTGTCTACTCCCCAAATCCCTGCAAGGCTTCATGTTTTCCCTGTGACCACTCTCAAGCCGGGTTTTGGCAAGGCTGCCTCAGCAGGGAAGAGAGGGAGGGCTGGGGAAGAACAAGTTCTCACAAGCATGACAGGACCCATGCATAACCATTAGGCTTTGCAATTAAAAACATGTTCTTGTCTTCCCCTGCGTCACTGAGGGGAGCGTGTAAGCAACAGTTGCTCTGCAAAGTGCCTTGAATTCTAACCCGGAGGTTTGGGTTTCTGCACAGGGGGTTCTGTGTGCTCAGATAAAGGGGGGGGCTTTTTCCCTTTCTCTAAGAAACATTTCAGGAACCTTTCTGGGGAGTAGGGAGGAGGAGGAGGTGGGAGGAGGAGGAGCTGTAGTTGTTTTTAATACACTTTGTTAAAGACACTTCTGCAGTGAATACAGGGGTCAAGGTGAGAACAGGGAGCCCAATCTCACCTACCCAAAAATCAGATAATTTATAATTCCTTTACTGCTGCTCTAAAGAGGATCCAAGTCCCTTCTGCATCAGCTTCACTTGTCCACCTTTGAGATATGTCACTTCTGTGTTCAAGGAGTCTAATATTTTGCAAACACTCAGTGATGTCTTCACCCTTTCTACCCAAAGCTTCCCAGATCCCTGATCCATTTTTTTTCCCAACCTCAACCTTTAATGAAAGGTTTCTATATGTCTTGCACCTCAATGCACCCCTTATTAGCAGATGTTAACTGAGTGCATGTTTCTCATTTGCAACCATAGCTTCAACTCAGCACTCTGATTTTCAAGCCCTGCTGGGTATAACATTTAGGGCTGTCAAAGCCCTGCATTTATGAAGTGCATTGCTAGAGAAAAAAATAAGATGTGAAGGTCGGGGTTAGAGTCACTCTTGTGTACAAGGTGACTCAGGGAGTGTGTGGCTGAGCCCCCATCACCTGGGTTTCAGCCTAGCTGGCTGTCATGCCTGACTGACAGGAACCACGTTCAGATCATCTGCTGTGCATTTGTAACACCAACAGCACAGCTGCTTATTGCATTGATTGTATTGGAAGCCTGATTTGCCTGTAATTGCTCCAACTCAATATGCCATTCTCTCCTGGACTACAGGATGGATGAKGTACAACCTGAATTCAGCCCTGTGCCACTGCCTTTAAACACACTTTTTTGTTGTTTTGTTTTGTTYCATTTTTCACTTAAAAACACACYTATTGCAGGATGACAACTCTATCCAGGCTGTTCTACAAAAGGCAGCTATACTTCTGAAATTTTTTGCAGTGGTGAAGTGATGCTTTGAGCTTATACCTGGAAAAATGCATCCATAACTGCAACAGAGCCTGAGAATGCAATATAAAAGTTTGTTGATTTTTTTTTAGTTGGAAGAGGTATGATTTATGTTAACCTGCCTGCTGGAGGAAGAGATGTTGGGAAATTATAGAACAATTACTTTTTATAAAATATAGGAAAATTACTTTTTCCTTTTTTTCTTTTCTTTTTAGAACTAATAGAGACAAAATTTTCTGTGCAATAGTGGTCACAGTTTTGCTGCTTCTCTGGCTGCCTTGGGAGAGCTCAGTGGAGAATCCTAACTGATTTTCATGTTAGTTCTTACCAGAACTGTCCCTGCATATTTTGTCTATGTAAATAAATAAGTAAGTAAAGTAAATTGAAAAAT
>CADDXX010000280.1:61803-84204 GCA_902810485.1 Alauda arvensis
AGAAGGAGAAGGAGAAGGAGAAGGAGAAGGAGAAGGAGAAGGAGAAGGAGAAGGAGAAGGAGAAGGAGAAGGAGAAGGAGAAGGAGAAGGAGAAGAGAAGGAGAAGGAGAAGGAGAAGGAGAACAAAAGGAAAAATATAAGATAAAGTCTACCCTTTCATCAGTTGGAAAACAGAATCTTTTTTCTATTTGATTTTGTTTCATTTTCTTCTCTCTGGCGCTAGTGGTGTTGTAAGCCTTGTAAAGTCTGGATAACCTTTCATTATGTCTGTACCACCTGTCTCACGTGTAAGAGAGCCAGGGCTGATTCTTAGTCCCAATACAAATGGCACAGCTCTCTTACCTCTCTCTGTARAAGATTTTTCTCCAAAATTAGTCTAAAACCAAGTCAGGCAGTTGGGTGACCATTGTCAAGCAGTGCTTGATCTGAGCTGGTGACCTTCATTTGTTTAGGCACAAATGTAACCCAGAAAACCTCTCACATATTTCTTGGTCTCTACCTTGCACTTGCTGTCTCTGAAAATGTCTTTTCTCAGTGCCAGTGTGAGTCTGGATGCTTTGTGGAGCTATCCAGGGTGCATTTGTTTTAAAAGTAAGATGGTCTCTTCCTCTCAATGATTTTGGACTCCTTGTCCCATTGCCCTTATGTGCAGTTTGAAATTTCACTGTCACCATCACCACWTTTCTGCAAGGAAAAAAAGTTGCCTAAGCATCTTTGCAGATGTGAGGCTAAAGAGCTCAGCTTGAGCTGTTCCATTTSACAGCCTTGGCCTTGCTTCTAGTTAGAGAATAATCTAGAAAAAGGAAATTTGTAGAAACATTTCATGGCTCTTTATAAGAAAACAACTAAAAAAATAATGTTTTTGTAGAAGGAAGCCTCTATATTAAAACTAAGACAGCACAGAATTCAGGAATCAGCTGACCAGGARACATCTTCATGGCCTGTAACTGCAACGTGTTATAAGCTCTGTCTTACCTGGTGATGGAGCTTTTCTCATCCATCCTCCTTCTGCTTTACTTTTATACATATTTATTACCTTATCATAGCCAAACCTGAACTAAATAACCCCCCCAAAGTACAATTCTTCTTTTTGCAAAGAATTTTATTTTACAGAAACAACCACTGGTTTGTTAAAAGAGTTGTTTGCAAGATGACTAGATTAGATTAATTAGTTAATGTTTGTAAAGTACTTTGAAGATTAAGAACACTATATAAGTGTTAAGTATTATTGTTATTATAATAGATAGAGAAGGTAGATAGCTAGATAGGTAAAGAGATACAGCAGTCAGATAACAATAATTATAATACTTAGCATTTCTATAGGGCTTTACATCTTTTGAGTGTTTTACAAACATTAACTAATTAATAGAGTTAAGCAGACAGATAGTAGATAAAATAGTAGGTAGATTGATAGATAGGAACAAATTTTGCCTTTGGATACATGAATAGTATATTCAATGAAAGTTGCATCCCACTGATGAGGGCAAAATTTGGTCCATAGACAAATTTAAAGGAAAATTAGCTGGTGTGTTTCAAAGGCTGGGTAGGGATTTTTTTTTTTTCCACAGATAATTTGTCTTCCCAGTGAGCAGATTCACTGTGGGAACAGAAAGTTGCCCTGGAATGCTGAGATGAATGTATCAAACATGTCAAACTTCACAGCGACATAATGTGGAATCAAAGCACATCGTTAAGATTAGTCACATCAGTGTCAGTGACTCAGCTCTGCAACATCTGAAATGATGCATGGYGCCTTTGGGAAGCCAGATGAAACAGCATCATCAGCGGGCTCGGGTTCATCCAGATCCTTCACGTTTTTCATGAAAATGCAGAAGTATGGTCTACTGACTGAGGAAAMTAGAGGGATTAAAGCCAGATGCAAGCATATTTCAGTCTCACTAAATAAACCTGATATTAATTAAAACAAAGAATAAGAATTTATATAGAGAGGCAAAGAATGGACATGTTTCCTTTTGGCTTGTATCTTCTTGAACACTGATAWGTTTCTGCAACCACTTATCCCAAAAGCCATAGAGATGAGGGAAAATAACTGCTGCTTTTTGAAATAGATTCATGTCCTGGGTGCCTTTGAGATCCAGCTATCAGTGAGGTCCAGGTGTCCTAAAGCTTCTGGTACGTCTGCAGCAATAAAGGAGGGGAGGAAGAGAGACCTCAGCTGGGTGTGACCAGGCTCTCTCTGGAGTGTGGTGGTATCAGTGTCATTCTGCACTTGAGTTTTTCTGAGGGCTTCTGATGTGACTCCAGCACCTGACTGAAGCAYCAGAGCTGCCTCTGCCTCTGGGGCAGTACCACCAGTGCTCTTTGCATCAAGCTGGGGCTCAGCACTGCTCAGAACTGCATSCTATGAACAGAGCTCGTATTTCCCCTTCACAAAGCTCTTCTGCCACTGGGTGTATGCAGTACTCAAGTCTCCAGGGCAATCAGAACCACAGACCACAAATAAATCTTGATGAAGCAGTAAAAYACAGGAGAAGGAGCCACCTTCTGAACTCTTGGCAGCTGGGATGTAGATACCTGTATCTGGGTTAGACACTCTGGGCTTCCTTGGGTGTCCACAGAACAACAAGAGCTTGAAAGATAAGTTTCATCTGCTTTGTATTTATGTCTCCATTATGATGAGACAAAACTGTCTCTTGGAAAACTTGTTTCTCTCCACTGACTGACAGAAAAGCCCAGGTTAGAGCAGATGAKACCAACTCTGGTGTAAATARTTAAAGGGAGWGGKGACAAAAACCCTYGTGGTAGRCTGACCTTGGCTGGCTGCCAGRTGCCCACCAAAGCTGCCCTATCACTCTCCCTTCTCAACAGGACTGGAAGAGAAAATATGATTAAAAGCTCAAGATGGGTCAAGATAAGGATAAGGACAAGGACATCCCTTAGAGTCATGGCCAAAACAGGCTYRACTTAGGGAAATTATTTTAAAATATTGACAAATAATCAAAGAGRGAAAATGAGAAATACAAACAAAACTAAAAGCACCTTCCACTCTTCTCCCTCAAAGTGTCCCAGGTGGATATCAAATAAGGGTTATGATCAGYTCACAGTTCTTCATCCTTGCTGCTTTTTCCTCCTCACACTCTTGCCCTGCTTGAGTGTGGAGTCTCTCCTGTGAGCTTCTGCCCTTTATGAACTTCTCCAGTGTGGGTCCTTCTTATGAACTGCAGATCTTCACAAACCGTTCTGGCAGGKTTCCCTAAGGTTTCACATGTTCTGACAGGAAACCTGCTCTGCATGGACTCCTCTCTATGGCCTGCAGTTCCTGCCAGGAGTCTGCTCCAGCATGGCTTCTCCACAGGCTGCAGCTTCCTTCGAGGCACATCTACCTACATTGGGTGCAGCTGGATCTCTCCTCCATGGGCTGCAAGGRGACAGCTGCCTCATCATGTTCTTCTCCATGGACTGCAGGAGACTAGAGCACATTCTCCCCCCTCATTCTTCATTGAGCTTGCTGTCTGTAGGGTTGTGTCTCATWTTTTTTTCTTTTTTTTTTCTCCCATCTCCTGTGCAGCATTTTTTGCTTAAATATGTTCTTGCCACCAAAGTCACCTGTGTGCAGTGGCAAGCCTGTCCTGGAGCCAGGCCAAACTGGCTCTGTCCAACATGGATGCAGGTGTCTTCATGGAACTCCTGCAGTCCCTCTTCCATCAAAACCTTGATGTGGAAATCCAATAAATCCATTCTAAACATTCCTCTTCCTTCTTCATCTGCGAGATCTACTTAGTAGATCACCAAGCTCACCTCAGTCTCACTAGGACKGATGAAGAGGAGGTTTAGTTGGAAATTGGTGGGAATGTCATTGCCCAAAGAGACAAGTGGTGAGTCCCCACACAGTGAAATCAGCAACAACACAAGTTTCCTTTCAGCAGCACGATCTGTCAGTGGTGGGAAAACCACTTTGGTGAGGCATGTGCAGAAGGCAGTCAGCCATCCTCCTGACTCAACCAAAAAAAAAGGCAACATCCAAATATGGTGCATAATAAACACAGTACAAAATAAATACACCCTTCATCAACACAACCACCCTTTGATCACCTAAAAAAGGCATAAAAAATTAAGAAGGCAAGCAAGAGCAAGAAAGAGTGGCAATGCCCTTTTTTTTAACCAGGGGTGGACTGTACACACCTTGGTAATTAAAGCTCATAGCTTCTTCTCAAGGAACTTGAACCCAAGTCTCAAGTTATGGGTGAATATTCACAGTGCAAGGTTTCAAGACAGACCTGTCTAAAGTTCTCTTGTTGGAGCAGTTTTATTTGTATAATATATTTCACTGCTTCCTGTGTCATGGGGAGAATGATTTCTAGTTCAGTGGTTAGTATTCACCTGGAAGGGGAAGTCCTCAGTTCCTGTGCCTGCTTCTATGAATGTTTCTTGTATTTCTCATTTAAGTATTCATTGATGTGGATAATGGAAGCCAGGCCCTCTGCTCCCAAATGAAAGACTATACCACGAAGATACATAGTCATTTGCATAGCTTTGCCATCTTCCTGTTCCCATGAATATTTAATTAACCTATGCAAAGTGAAATGGTTTCAATATGAGGAACTGAGAATGCCCTGCCCTAGAATATTCTTTACCCTAGTGGTTAGGGCAGTCAGGGAAGTGGAGAGACAAGTTCAAATCCCCTCAAGCAGAAGAGGGATTAAACCTGGGTCTTCCAGAGCTTGGTGGGTATTCTCAGCTCTGTGTTATTGGTGAGAAAAAAGGTAGCATCTCTGCTTCCTTTTCTTGCCTGAGCCAATGGAATGCCCTGCCAAAACGTTTATCATACTGAAAGATCATCACAGTGTGTGACTGATACRATCTTTATTAGAAAACAAATTATTTCACCATGAACTTTGAAAGAAATGGAGTAAACGGTGTGACAACAAAATGGCTTACCACAAGGGAGCATACTCACACCTGTGTTATTTGTGATCTACACACAATATCTACCGATCTATAATGACAGAAAAAAATTAAAGTTGCCAGAATTCAGCTCCGAAGTCAAGGACCTTTCCCTAACAAAGGCCATGACCATCAGCACTCAACCAGATCTCAGAATATCATATGACAAATTAATGAAATTACACTATGGAGATGATGCTATCAGGTCTCTTCCTTCTTTAAAGTTCCAAGCCCAATAAACAGAACAGAATCTCCAAAGAGACGTGACTCAAAATCCAGATTGCTTGGAACTGACATTGGGCTACTTGCCTTTCCCCAGGGCACAGATAGAAAAGACAAAGTGTAAGGTTAACCTGTAATATAAATTACTGAAGAAACATGTGAATTCCAGACTGAAGGTCAGCTCTCGCAATGCTGCAAACCATGGCACTTGCATCCTGTTATCTGGTAGATAAATATTTATGTCACACATAAAAAAGCACTGATATATCAGTACACATGAGGAGGTTAGATATCCTGTTGAATGAAAGTGATTTTTTTTATGCATGCCTTAGGCCATCTGAGGGAAGCAATCTGTATCTCCTAGCTGGGATCACCTGACTGGGGAATGGATGAAAAAAAAAGGGAAAAAAATGGAAAAATGGTGAAAATTGAAAAAAAAGGGAAAAATGGAAAAAATGAAAAAAATTGAAAAAGGGTTAAAAAAGNAGACTGGGACACTTTATTTTTGTGGTTTTTTTTGTTAATTTAAGTGATAAAAAAAAAGGAAAAAAATTGAAAAAAAAAGGGAAAAAAATGGAAAAATGGTGAAAATTGAAAAAAAAGGGAAAAATGGAAAAAATGAAAAAAATTGAAAAAGGGTTAAAAAAGGAAAAAAGAAAAAAAAAAAAAAAAAGAGGTAAAAAAAAGCAAAAAACCAAATACCAACAGGAAGAAAAGAGAGGAGGAAATAAGTAAAAAGCTTTGAGGCATGGTATTAAATGTCCAGAATTCGCTGGATTGGTAAAATTTAGTCAGTAATATGTCTGTTCCCAAGCCCAGTRAATTTTAGATAAATCTGGCTGATAAATTTCTATATCCTGCTAGTTTCAATTACTACGAAAAAATTATCCTCATCATTTCCCACTCCTTTTCCATTTAAGCTCACTCTGAAAGTGAAAAAGAAATGAGAGCCAAAACTTAATTTTGGTAATTTTGCATGAGACTGTCATTTATTGACAAAAACCTCTCTATATATTTATTCAATTATTCATATTGACATCATATCTGCTTGATGTCAACCCCTGTCAATGGGGCTTTCAGGTGGCTGCACCACCCTCTCACAGCTCTGGAAATCTTTGAGCAAGAACGTCTTCACGCCCAGTCAGCCCAGAACACAGATTGAATGCAGAGCTGCCCAAAAAAAAAGAAAAAAACAAAAAAACAAACCACAGCAGACAGGGTGATCTTTGTCAATCCCAGCACAAACTTTACTGAGGTATTTTACAGCCAGCATTCTTGGAGAGCGAGCACRGGCTTGCACAAATACGGATCTTGCCTGTTTAGGTTATGAGCTCTCTGGGGCAATGACTTTCTCTTCGGATGCAGGTATCCACTTCATAGCGCCAGTCCTGCCGTAATAAAGCTAATAATAACAGTAACAGCAGCAATAATAATCACAGAAATAATAATAATTTCATCCAGGATGCTGCGCAGAAGAGCTGAAGGGCAGCAGGTGCGTTGGGGAAATAATGTAATACATCAAATCCTGCGCAGCGAGCGCATGAGCGTGTGATATCAAAGACATTACCTACGAAATTAATTTGCCAGTGACACTGCCTTGCCTACCATCCCTGGGCGTTGTGAGAATTAATTAATGCTTGCAAATCGCCTTGAGAACTTCAGAGGGAAGGCGGGTTATGCATGCAAAGCCCTGCTGCCTTTCCCCGGTGCCGGCTGCACACCTGTGCCCGTTGCATCATGTGCCGCCTCTGTCTGGTCGCCGAGCGCTGGCGGTGCTCATGTGGCCTCGGCGTGATTGATGGCTGGGTTGGGGTGCAGGCACTGGGAGCTCTCCCCTGTCAGCAGGGAGCTTGCCTCCACACGCCCTCTGCACCATCAGCCTCTTTTCCTCCCGGCGCAGTTGTCAGGTTTCCCAAAACAATGATTAGCTTTCCCCAGAGACAAACCTCCGTCCTGACACCTCGCCCAGGTGGAGCCTTGCTCCTTGGTGAGGGTCTGTTCCCTGCCTCCCAGGGCTGCTGTGGAACTTCGTTCCTTCGTGTYTGTGAAACGTGCCAACGTGAAAGTGCAAGAATGGTGTGGTGCATGTTCTTTTATTGTGATCACTATTAACAAATTGTCGTAGCCCAAGTTGTACCTCAAAGGTCACTACACCCCCTGAGGGAAGGACAGCAGCACTGGAGGCATCAGCAGGAGCAGCAAGGTGAGGCTTCTCTACCTTCAAAGTGTCCATCCCTAATCTCAGAGGACCTGAATGTGCCTGCAGGCCATGGCAGCTGCTCTGAAGGGAGATGCAGGAACCTTATGTCTGCAGGCCCAGTGCTGAGGGGACTTTGAATTATCAATTTCTTCTTACACTGAAAATAAGTCCCATTTGAAACAAATAATTACTTACAGTGAAGCAAAATCTTATTTAAATGCCCTTTTCTTCCCTTTCTAAAGCAAATGCATCGTTCTAAAGCATTAACATCACTTGGCTTTGTGGGATATATTTTTTAATGTACMTATTCAGGCTGGGTTTCCAGGTTATCCTTGACACCCCTATTCACAGTAGACCAGCCATGCTGATATTTTCCTCAAAAAGAAGTGGGGAGAAGCCTCTTGTTTCCAACCACTGCTCCCTCCTCCTGGCTGTGCAGCCATACCATAGCTCCATAGGTGCTGGAAAGGAGTACCCTTCTGTTGCTGAGTGATTTTAAGCATCAAACATTGGCATCCACCTGCCTTGCCCTGTTCCAGCTGCACTCAGCAACGTGTGGAGGGGAGGACAGAAGAAGCAGGAGAGCACATTGGAAGGAGACAAGGCTCCTTTCATCCTCTTTCTGTGCTTCAGAAAGAAGTGATGGACTCACTAAATAAACCTCCAGCCTTTCTCAGGACTACAGAGAGAGATGAAACCCAGAATACAATCCTGCTG
This sequence comes from Alauda arvensis, assembly GCA_902810485.1. Classification (NCBI taxonomy): domain Eukaryota; kingdom Metazoa; phylum Chordata; class Aves; order Passeriformes; family Alaudidae; genus Alauda; species Alauda arvensis. The sequence goes on from CADDXX010000280.1 coordinate 69,848, forward strand.
AATCTGAAGCTCCCAGTCACAAAGTCAGAATCAATTACGAGATGTAGTCTTGCCCTTAATCTCAGGTTCTGTTCAGAGAGCACTGTCTATGAGATCGATATTAATAAAAGGATCATATGAAGAATTTCCCTAGACTACAGCTAAAAATTCTCTCAGTGCTTCACACAGACATTTCTTACCGCTCATCAGAAGAGATTTTTTTGGGCATCCTTTCTTTGACCAAAACCCCCATACCTACATCATCTTCTCATAAAAAGCAGATTATTCTTAATATTCAAAAGTTTTTCATGTTCACAATGCTGAGGGAACTTATCAGTGCTGGGGGTGACCACAGAATCACAGAATTTATAGATTTGGGGGGATCCCTGGGGATCATCTTGTCCATCCCCCCTRCCAGGCAACATCTTGTAATGTTTTACAAGATCTTCTGAGGACACAAACTTATTCTTTCTTTCTTTTCCTTCATGGTTGGCTTCAGTCAAATGCTTTCAGCTTTTTGTTTATTCTATCTCTGCTGTAGATTTGTCTTTTATGATAGTCTGTTTAAAAATTATTTTGTTTGCAATGAGAAATAACATTATTTTCTTTTTCCAAGAATCAAAATTGTTCCTTCAGATTGCTTCATTTTCCCCTTCCCCCCACCTCCAGAAAAGCCGGTGTTTGAAAAACCCTCAATTTCCATTAAGCAGCGATTCTGGTGGATAATTAGAATTTAATTTCTCTGACCAGCATCCTCAGGGGCATTCAGATGTCTTCTGCTTCACCATTCCTGTTTCACATGGAGTAATCTTTTCCTGTTCTACCCAGATGTTGGAAAGGTGAGYGCTTAACAGCGTGCTCAGCTCCTACAGTGGTTAGTCAGGGCCCTCAAGGGAGAACATCAGCACTCAGTGCAATCTCCCTTTGGCTTTCCCTTCACCCTGCCTCCTCCTTTTCCATGCTTTGCATGGGTGCTTGGGTTCTGCCTCCTCTGAAGAGCTCCAGCTCAGCCCATTCCATRCCCAGAGGCAACTAATAAAGGTCAATCTCAGATGTAATGAAAGSGGACAATGAGGCTGTTCTGGCCACTCCTAGTTTCCCCCACTGCTTCTCACGAGCTCTGCAGGTTCTTCTGGTTCCTCCACCAGGCCTGAATGTCAGGGGGAGGCTGTTCCCACCACCATCCCCAGCTGTTCTTCARCAGCCTCGTCCTTTGAAGATGTGCATAGTTATCATGTTATTTCAAAATACCAAAGGTCACATTGCCTTYCCTTTTCCCTTCCTCCCCGCTGGAAAATAAGGGCAGGAGCAGTTACTGAGTAAACAAGGAGAGGGTTTTKGCAGAGCTGCTGTGAGGGACTGGGGGACTCCACCAGGCTGGCCTGTTGCAGCCACAACTCACTTTTTCCCACCTCACCCTGAAAATTGAAGTTTTAGGTGTCTAAAAGAGGTTCTAGTGCAAAGCATTTTCCCTACATCTGTGCTGGCCYTTTTGTCACAGAAAATCTGGTTAGATGTCCAGACATTCATGAGGCAACAAAAAGCTCAATTTTTGCTGCATCTTTTGCTCAAAATTCCRTGCTGAAGCCATAGAACTGATTTTCAGCAGTCATATTAAACCACGGGAGGCCTTGCAAACCCCACATGGGAGGGTTTGGGAAATAAAGATATGTGTAAGTCACAGACCACCCCAAATTCTTGACAACCCTGTGCCAAAACAGGAATCAGAACTGATTCAGGTTCCTCCTTTTGCAGCCTACTATGCAGCAAGGCTCCCACTTACTTTTTCTGTGATTCCTGTGAGGTATGTTGGCCCTGAAGGATAAGAACTGCAGTTCTGCTTGGCAATTGCATCATGTAAGAAGAAGGTCTACCTCACTCCCTCCAGCTCCCTCAGCTACAGGCTGGGTAGAGCTGGGCCCTTAAGAAATACTTTTATGGGACTTCTGAAAAGCAGGTGGTCCAACACAGAAAGCACATTAACACTAATGAAGATAAAAAATTTCACAGAAAGATAATTGTTTGCCTAGCAGCTGAATTTATTTCTTTCTCAAGTTGTAATTAAGGGAAAAGTTGCAGTTTAGAATGCAATCTGGTTTTCCCTCTTTTTTTTTTTTTYCTTGCCTAATAAGCAGAGCAAGAAGTTGATTCATTTTTATCTACAAGGGAGAAAGGTATCATTTTACCCACACCTGATTTAACTGAAATGAGTAGAAGACAGATAAACAGCTGGGAAAACCTGAGGAAAAAAACACTGAATTCAATTTACCAGAATCTTGCATGCCTGGGAAAGAAAAATAGAAAGAAAGAAAGAAAAAATAATAGAAACAAAAAGTGAGGAGTCAGCCATGAACAAGCAAGTTTATATCTTAACATGTTGGGTAGCTAAAGTTCTTTTTTCCAACACCGAGTAAGGATGAGAAATTCTCAGAACCCAGGTGTTCTAATTGTTACTACAATTTACTGTCTGCATGTGTGCAATATTTAGGAGTTGTACACTTTGCAGTCCAGCAGTCACACARAACTTAAGGATGTCAAAACACAAAACTGGTCTCAGATCACTGCGTGCTGCTCAAAAGAGCAAAGAAACATGGAAGGAAAAGAAAGGGTCTKCTCCAGAAAGGCTGTGATCAAAGCAGAAGGCAGGCAATGAATAGCAGTTCTTCCTTCGGGATAAAGACAAGGAAARAACAGGGCAATATTGAATAAAGGGCAATTTTCTCATGAGAGACATGTCAGGCTCTCGTATATGTGTCTACTACATGAGTAAATTTTGTTAAATGAGGAGCAGTCTGTTGTATCAAAATTGGAAGGAAGGTTCATTGGATAGGGACAGAATAGCAGAAAGATAAACATGTTTCCAGGCATAGAAAATAGCATTTATCTCTGCAACAACTTGCCATTAAGAAAAAAAAGTTTCAATTATCATTTTGGACTTTGCATCATTTGAACTCACTTTAAAAAATATTTAGTGTTGTGTTTTCTTTAAAATAATCCGTAATATTTGTGCACAGATCTCAGAATGTATTCAATTGTACAGATTAAACAGGGAGAGATGCCTGAATACCWTTGAGAATCTGTGTCTCATGTTCACTCCATTCTGATGAGCATTAAGGTAAAGGTCAGACTGCTGCAAGGTTATAAACATTGACCTCCTGGATACACCTGCAGGTTTATATGGAATATGRTAATTTCTCTACCAGTGACTGAGTTCAAATACATCTGAAAAGATAATAGTCATTTACACAAAAATGAAGAATGACCTACCCCTTTTTGTTTTTATTGAATACATATTCCTAATTTCACCAAGTTTAGATCTTTAAGAAAGAAATTTGTCTTCCCCTTCCTTYCTCCAGCCACCTGGAAAAGCCTCCAACCGTTTCTTGGAATCTTGCTAAATCTTCAGGACAGCAATTAGTGAGACTGAGGTAACCTGGGAGCAAATCTCAGGAGCCAGGCAGGAACACGCAATCATTTGATGTCGCAAACGCAACTGCACAAACAGACCAGCGTGAGTTAAACTGCCCCGACCACTTGCCCCAACACTCAATGCTTCAGCTGTGCCCTCCTCTACCTAGAGCCTCTCCAAAGACCCCAAAGCTTGAAATTGTCTGGACACAGGCTCAGCTTCTGCTGTYAGAAATTCCTTCTAGATTGTGAGCCTCACAACGAACAAATAGGTTGGTTTTGTGAAAGTGAACCAGGTCAGATTTTAGCAATTCATTAATGCTTAATATAAGTTGATGAATACTTTTAAATATTAAAATTACACTYATTAATAAAACCATAGTGATTAATTATTTTCCAGAGATATTTTTTTCTGAGAAAGAACCCCTGCTATAAAGGCTGGTTTTTTTTACCTTCCTCCCAAATCCTTCAGGTATTTTCTGTTTCCCTTTCTGTGCTTTCTGTTCGCCCATGTAGAGTAGCAATTTTTGGCACATCAAGCACATTAGATAATTATATGTCAGTTGAGAAACTCTCAGCTTCTTGTCACTAGTCTATAAAGCTCTCTGTAATGTTGTAATACAATATCGCTGATATCTCAAGGAGATAACATGTTAAGTGTCTACTGGCTATATAATTTGAACCAAAAGTTAACAAAGAGAACTGATCTTTCGGTAAACATACAGTATATTTTTGTCATCTCTTCCTGATAGTGGTTTTGATAAGCAGATTTAGATGTGGTGTTATCATCTGATTGCTTTTGCAGTGTACTTGCAAGACAGGGAACTCCTTCATAATTCCTCAGACAGATGGTTGAGAGGAATTTCCCAAGTACCCGCAGATCAAAGATTGTTCCCTGTAAATGGTGATGGCTGCTGATATTACAAATCCACCCAGACATTTCATTCTTCCTGATTCTAAACACCCTTTCACTTTTCTCTGCCCAACGTGGATTCCCATTAGGTGGGAAGAACAATTTTAAGCAATCAAGAGTCAGTGTGATAACCTTAGATTGCTCATTAAGGACCAGGCTGTGAATGRGGGGTAGATGACAGAGATCTCTAAAATCAAAGAGGCATGGAAATGACGAGCAATTGTTCTCTGTCTTTTCCAAAACAAGAGCAAGGGGACATCAAATGGAACATGGAGGAGACGGGTTCAAAACAAACAAAGGGAAATGATTCTTCATACAATGTATAATTAAGCCGTGGAACTCCTTGCCACAGGATGTTGTGGATGCTGTAAATTTACATGGGTTCAAAAAGGACTGGACAAGTTCATGAAAGAAAAATTCTTCAAGAGCTATTAAATACAAAGACATTACCTCTGGCTCCGGAAGACGCTGCAATGCAAATCTCAAGATGTTGTGAGAGTGCTCTGAGGAAGTCTCACTTTGCTATTTTACTTTTCCCCAAGCATGTATTAATTCTTGGCCCCTGTCAGAAAGAGGTACATGTGTTAGATGGATCCCTGTAGAGCAGATACAGCTCTTTTTATGTCCTTGTTTCACACAGCTGCCTTATTCAGGGAACAGATCAAATGATGGCAACATCATACTATTCACTTTAAATGCTTTTTTTTCATTTAGGCCAGTAAGTAATCTGAAAATTAGTGTATTGCTAAATACTTTTATTTTTAGGCACTTTAGCTTCCCCATTTTCTGCCTGGAAGGTACAGAAAATTGAAGCTTTCTGGCAGACTCAAGAGAGGAGGGCACAGGGGGCTCTAGAGACACCTCTCCTCCTCACACTCCAGTTGGTGACATGGGCAGGCTTCTGTAAAAAAGTGGGGTGTCTCTCTCAGGTCTTTGCCTCTCTGGGATGTCTAAATAACCACCCCAGTACTAAATAGTTAGTGATTCAGAAACAGAAAAACACATTAGGGATGCTTGACTGTGTGAAAATTGGCCAGGAAATCCCCCAAGTTTTTTATTCCTGTTACTTCTGGCACTTGGCAAAGCCTASCAGTGCCTCCTCGACTAGAACATTGCCTGGTAATGAGGAAAAGTGGGGAAAAGGGGAGGAAAAGTGCCTCTATCCTGAAAGCACTGCCTGATGCTCCACCTGATAGCCTGTCCATTTGAAAGGAGGTGAAAATATCCCCTCCTCACTGCCATTTATTAGCAGCTGGGTTTGAGGAGAGTTAGTGCAGGGAACAAGTCCTATCCTGCACTGGAATATTCCTGCATCTGCATGGGCCAAAGCCCTCGTTAGCCAGCCCCTGGGTCCCTCAGGCTTAGCCATTTTTGTGGGCTAAATTAACACTTTGGTGGTGAGGAGCCAGAGAGCCACTGCAAAACGAGCTCTGGCTGCGTGATGAACACCCCCATCCCGTGGGATCTAACAGTTGTAGAGGAAGCTTGGCTCCAGGGCCATTGCAGCTGCCCCAAAAGTGAGCACCCCAAAAGCGTGGAGGCACTCAAAAATTAATRTCTCCACTGCAGGATTTAACCTGGGTTTCAAAAGCCATTCCTTTCCCTTCCCAGAACCCCTAAAAAGCCTTTTGGGCAAGGAAGGCAACTCTTCAGGCTCCACGGGTATTATTATTATTTGGAGGCTTGTTTTGTACTCGGAGTTGGCTGCTCCTTGGGTTCAGCCAGGCAGTTTAGTGCATGCATGCCGAGGTGTATATTGGATGTGCCTAATAGCTGCAGTAGGTGGAGAGGGAGGAAGCTGTGATCCAAATGATGGGAACTCCTGGAGGGAGTTGTCTTGCCACTGGCGTGCTGTCAGCGTGCCAATAAATAAGAAAGTTGAGATGATCAGAGGCAGCTATCTAAACAAACTAGGGTGAAAACTCCCAGCCTGCGTGGCAATCAGGCACAGGAAACTCATTTCAGCAGACATCCAGCTTCTTCCCATGGTTCAGGTCTGGCATTCTACGAAACATGAAATAGGCAGAAAACATCCCCGTGCCCAAGAAAAGGCCCTGTGGCTGTTGTCCTTTCTGTCATGCCATTGCTTCTGCCAAACACCTCTCAGAGGATTAATAGCTGGAAACCTGAAATGAGAGGTGATTCACAAGCTCTTTATGTGTCAGTTTGCAAGCACAAAAATTAGCCACTGAGCAGCACTATCCCAATTCTGGAAGCGAAAGAGTTGCTCCTTAAGGTGTTGCAAATCAGTAATAAATTCACTGATGTTGTAGTGCTCTGGATTTCTTCCTTGCACAGGCACAAAACCTGCTCTCAGTGGCTGTGAGGAAATCAGCAAGAGGTAGGAAGATATAGAAATCATGTATTTATGCTGCATGGGCAGGTAACATCCATAGCTGGCTGATCAARTGCATAGCTGGTTTATTAATACGTATAAATAGATAAAAATATATAAATATGTTTTATGTATAAATATGTTTTTAAATGTACAAATGCACAGCTGGCTTTGACCCCTGTTCAAAGCCCCAGTATTCTTAATAGGCAGTGAAGGAGCTGAATTTTCACTTCTTACTTTTTACCTAGCAAAGCTAGAAATGCAGAGATGACTTTGTTCATCAGTGCCTTCTGTGTTCCACTTTTAGATGAAATGCCCAAAGACAGAATGACCCTGCATTTTAACTTTTAATCCACTGAAGTGGGAGACACACATCTCTTCCAATAAGAATGGGAAGATCTGAAAGAGAGTTTCCAAGACATCAAGTGAGTGTTTCCATTGACTGTTGGAGATGTAGTTCATGGGCTGACAAGAAGCCTGTGGACCCTGAATGAMAGACAGTATCTGCCTCCAAATCTGGAGTTGGGCACCTGGTTTCCAAGAAGAAAAGAGCACAAAGCCTCACACCCTTGGCCTTCCTGTCYTCAGACTGGGTTTTACCTTGTGCTGTCACATGTTAAACCCTTTCAGAAGTGCTTGATGCCCAATGCATTGCATAACAAGCTCACTTACCTAAATTGGGCAACTCCATATCAACAAAGCTCCTAAGAACYAGGAGCTACTGAATACTGAGTTGTGATAGGTAGGTCTTTTGGTAGATGAAGATCTTTGATACCATGCCAATGACAGAAGGGCTGGAATTGTTTAGAACAGAAAAGAATAAGAGCTTTAATCCTTATTCATGGGTATCCAGGATCTTTAATATCTGCAGCCTCTYTGAATTAGTTTAGTTTACTTAGCACAACTAAGATACATTTGATCTGCTAAAGCTGCCAAACTTCTTGTTCCTCTGTCAGGCTGTTTATCACCTTTAACACATGAGAGCTCTGTTGTCTGTCTATCCCTGTCTCTCCCTCCCTCCAGCTGAAAACCAGCTCTCTCCAGGAAACAGTTGAATCAAATACATTCAGGGTTCCCTCCTCTAAAGCGTATTAAATATGCCCAATCAAGTACCATAAACACAATCACAAGACTTCTGAGTTCAACTACTACCCCTCAAAGCTATGTACTAATGACAGATGGTTGGTAAATAAACCAGGCTTCCCCAGACAAGTGGTGGCATTTGCAGACTCATCAGTAAGATCCTGAGATTTTTACTCAGTAATGATTTTGCAAAAGAAAAAACACAAACCAAACAAAAACGCCAGCAACAAACCCCACCTAAAGTATCTTCAGCTTCATCAGATCTCAACAGAAGAAAAAAAAAAAAAAACCAAAAAAAACAAAAAAAACACACAAACCCCAGCAACAAACCCCACCTAAAGTAAAAAAAAAAAAACCAAAAAAAACAAAAAAAACACACAAACCCCAGCAACAAACCCCACCTAAAGTATCTTCAGCTTCACCTGTTTTCAACAACAACAACAACAAAACAAAAGAAACAAAACAAAACAAAACAAAAAAACCCTGTTTAAGCTCCTTGCTGATTTACGGAGCTGGGAGAAATAACTTTCATTGGATGTTTAATGCCATCACTTGGATATTCTGGATGTGCATGAACACAGAAAGCCTATATATGTATATTATGACTGTATATTATGTGACATATAGATAAGAGCTGCTTGAATGATCAGAGAGACAGAGAATCTGCTTCAAAAGAGGAGACAAAAGTGTGGTCTAAGGGTCAAAGCACAGAGTGCCCACACCCAGCTGCCCCAGCTGTGCTGAGAACCAGAAGAGAGCTGACAGTGATTTGCAGGACCCAGATCACCTCACTGCAGACCAGCACATTATCCTGCACAGCATATCAGTTATTCAGTGGTGTCTTTACTGCTTCATCGATGCAACAGGTCTGAACACAGCTTGTTGGCTTTAARATGCTCAGCAACAAAGGATTACAGGAGTTAGAAGTGCCCTGTATAAACACATTGAGGCACAAACAAGGGAGAGTAACAAAAGCTCTCTGAGCTAATGGCCAATGCTCTTACCAGAACCAGTGGTATTTAATGTCCAAGATTACAATTAAAACAAGGTCTTTTAAACTGCATTCATGTAGGGAGAACAAAAAAGACARCGGGAGTTTTGAAATGATCAGCTAGTGAGAGGTATTGGTGTTATGACTGCCTAAAAAGTGCTGCAACACACAGAATTCTTGCGTGTCCTATTTACTCTGGAACTGTAAACACTCCTCCAGAATGGCATGTGTACTTCACTGCATCACTTCAGAGCAGAGGTTCTATGGGGGAGCTTCTTTTCCATGCTGAGGGATGACAGGGGTGTCAGAAATTCTGGGGGTTTAACATAAGCTGCAAATTTCCAGGATTTATAGTACCCAACTAGGAGATAACAGTGGTATTCCTGTGAAGTTTTTATTTCTTCTCAAGAAGTTCCTCCATGCTAGGCTGTGAGGCTGACCAGGATTTTCTTGCTTCATGGAGTAAATACTTGTGGAGAGTACAATGATCACTGTGAATACCAAGTCAGTGAGGACAGACACTTTCCATAAGAGTGTTCTGCTCCCAGGCCCACATCCAGCATCTCACAACAAACATAACAAAGATCTCCAGGGATTTCTCTTACTCATCAAATCCTAGTTTTTGGCTGCTGGGTCTACCCAACCTGAAGATCTGTATTCCCACAGAGAACTTTGGCTCATATGAGCACCACCAGCTTCCATCTGTCCTCACCTACATCCTTCTGAGGACACAGCTCAAGGGCCCTCAGCTTAAATTCCCTTGGACTCTGTGTCTCTTTGTTGTGTGGAAAGGTTTGCTTGGATCTCAGGAAAGAAACAGTGGAAAGGGCTCTGTGCAGGGGCTGTCTGTACTGAAGGAAATTTTGCTCGAGCTGCCCTAATAACAGGTTTCACCTCCAAGCAAAGTGAGATCAGGCTTGAACCCAACTTCTGCCCAGCTGAATAAATGAGCTCAGGCTTAAACGATACCCCAGAATAGATTGGGGTTTTTTCCCTGCATGGATGATGAAGCATTTTGGATTACAGTTTGGGTGGCTTGTTTATATACAGGAGACAAATCCTAAGCTAATATGAAAAGTATTCTACCCAAGAAACTTGAACACGTAACTTAACTCAGAAACTGACATCAGCTTTTATTTTTTAAAGGTTATTTTTACAGCTAAATCTTAGATGCTCAGGTTTGCTGAGAAGAGCAAGAGTTTACTTCCTGTAACAGAGAAAGGGCAGAAATAAGCTTGAGACATGGGGAAGTTTTTCATTAGCATATGTTTAGTATTCCAGATATTTAAATACAGCTAAAAATTGAACAGAATGCTTTTTTGCTGACTCTTAAAATTATTATTTACAGTGCTACAAGAGATTATTTTGTCATGAAAAACTGTGCTGATCTGGTTTTTCCCCAGCTGTTGAATCTGGGTACATTCTGATGTGAATGTCTGAGAGCCAGAAAGCAATAACAATTAGAAATGTGTTATTTTATATTCCTTATTGTCCATAGGGGGGAAAAGAAAAACCAAAACAAAAACCAAAATCCACACAAAAAGAAGCAAAAATAATGACAACAAATAGCTTTTTAAATAGTTTTATCATAAATAAAAATCTATCATGACCTTTATAAGAGACCCACTTTTTCAGCCACTCCCTTTTTCAAATTCTCAGTATTCCCAACTTGGGATTTTTTTAAACTGTCTGTATTTTAACCTGCCTCTTTAAGTGTGTACACAGTGCACACTTTTTTTTTTCCCCCTAATGTTCAAAATTAAGACCCTGTGTGTGCCTTCCATGCCGAAGTTTATAACCTCAGTCTGCACAAGTCCAGTGCAGAAAGATCTACAGCCTCCAGGCAGAGCGAGGAAGCTCTTTAAAGATGAATCATTTTCATAAATGAGTGCAGAGGGAGGTCAAGCCAGGGGACACAGAAGGTTACATGTGTGGCTGAGATAAGGCCTCATTCATCCACTTCTTACTGTCAGGTCTTGATGGGTGAACATTGCCTTGAGCTCCCATAAAACATGTTGTTTGCAGAAAACTTGCAGGTGGTTCATAAAAAAGTCCAAACTGTTACCAAGAAATTTATCTCTCAACTGCTGGATCTGTTTATAATAGAAGTGAAGGATCTCATAGAGAAATTAAGTATCAGAGACTGAGTTATATTGGCTTGCCAGACTGAAAAACCCAACCTGCCTTCCAAATGCTGCACTAAAAATGTCAAAGCAATTGTATTGATGACATCTTGACAAGATACTGTACACGACTGTTAAAAATACAACAACAACAACAAAAGAATGCTGCCTGYTTATGGAAAACTTGTCCCTGGGGAAGGGATGTGGGTATTTAAGAGGGTTTTATGGAGGAAATTCAATCAGTTCTCCCTGAAACATTTGATTTTAGAGGCTGTCAATCTTTTATTACTCCGGTGCCCATTCGAAAGGCAGCTTTTAAAAGGGTGTCATTGTTTCTCCCTGTGTTTCAAAGTGGATATTCAGATAAAGCTGGGGTTGTGTTGGCAGGGAGAAAAGGTGAGGGTTAAAATGAATGTAGGAGGCATCATGGAACGAACAGTTTAATGTTGTTGTGGATATTTATCCACTGAAGGCCAGATTTGAGACCTTTTGAAGTCAATGAAGCCTCTCTTTTGACTTCACTAGATTTTAGCTCCAAGGAACTGCACAGGGACCTCCAGCTGGTTTCACATAAACTACCCTAGAGCCATCAAACAGTAGAAGCTTTCAACATGTACCAACCTGAAAAGTGTTCACATTCATGTTCAAAAGTCCCTCATACTCCCCTCTCTCCTCCACACAAAAAAATAGAAAGGTAAGTTTTCTACATTCTCCCGAACTTGTTCTCCCATGCTTTCGTATTCATAGATTTTTATGGCCAGAAGGAGCCATTATGATAATCTGGTGTGACCTCCTGAAATCAATGTATCAATGGGATTGCACCAACATTATGGGAACAGTGTTTGGCCTCTAGACATCCTGCTGTATAGGGACAACACGGATAGAATTAAAATGGGATAGGGCATTCATCATGAATTATTTGCTTTGGGGGTTMTACATCCAACATTCAGCCACACTCGGGGCTTTTTTTATTGGAGTCAAAAGAAGAAAAATAGTTTCCACTGAAAGATTTCTGCATAACTTGTGTGTGTCCATCTCAGTGCTGTTGCTGCAGTTCTTGGGCAGGAGYCCCAAGTTTTAGTTAATGTCCTCTTAAAGGTTTTGATCAAAAAATTAGTTCTTCACTGCACATTCTCCTGTCCAGTTCTCTCTCACCAACTTCACCTGCAGCTGAATTCCCCATTATCTGTGTGCAATGCCCATGGGGCATCATCTACCCAGTCACCTGCAGTGGTGTCACTGGTACAGCACAGCTCTGGTGCTCCACCCTCACTGAGTTGCTCAAAACCTTGTGCATCTCTCAGGGCTTCCCCACAGATTGGTGCAAGATACATCCACACCCAGAAGGGTCAGGACTCGGTGTTGAGCTGTAGTAACCCCACACAACTCAGCCCATTTCCAAGGATGAGTGTGGTGCCATCTAACTGAGATCCACTTAAAACTCAGACCCTCTTAAAAACACAACCTCAAAGTATGTTGTCACACGACAGAGAGTGTGAAATTTTACTGGTTCAAGGTCGTTTCCAGGAAATTGCTGCAATGTCAGTAAAATAAAGCCTCATGTTAACACAAACCTAAGAATTCCAAGGCATATGGGAACCCTTGGTCCATCAGATCCATCCTTAACTTCCAATATCCCCAGCACAACATTATTTTAATACTTCTACAACCTAGAGCAGCTCTCACTCTCAGAAAGTGTCCGTGACAATCACAGGGCCCCAGATGCAACGTAGCTGCTTCTTAATTAAGGGAAATTTAATGAGACTTGCTGGTAAACAAACATCAGGTGATTGTAGGATGACATCTCTCCACAGATTACTGAGTAATTGCACTTTTCTGACCCAAAAGGAATTTCCATGCAACCTGCAGCGAAGCTTAGAAGACAGAGGTAATTAGGTCTTTATTCTCTGCAACTTTTAGTCTTTTTTTTCTTCACTTCCAAGCATACAGGAATTATCAGAGGCTGCATTCACCCCAAACACATTAAGTCCCACTTAGAGAGATGGTAACTCTCCTGGTTCCCCACAGCTGCTCATCTTCCTTCAGCTGCTGCCAAGCTTCCATTAGCTTCATCTTTGAAACTCCAACAGCAGTGAGGAAAAACTCTCCTCATCTGTCCACTCCTCTGCAAGATCTGCCCTTTGAAAGCTCTGAAAAAAAAAAGCACTGTATTGTAAATACAATTTCCCATTCCAAATCCAAAATTATGGAAGTGAAGATTTTGCTAAAAATATTGTCTSTATGCAGCTGGAGTAAAATCCACCAGGATTTTAAAGGACAAGAAGCCCTCCTGATGCAGCAGCATTTGTTAATATTATTTGGATTATAAATTTTTCTATGAGAACAACCTGATTTCTCAAAATCAAGATGCTTCTTGGGAGCTACTTGACTGTGCTAGTATTCTGGTTGTCAATGTTTCAAGAAGACCACAAGATTAAAGAAGTTTGATCTTTCTTTTATTTGTTTGGAATTTTTTCCTTTATTTTATTTTGTTTTCCTTGTTTTGACTTTTAATATTAACATTTTGCAAGGAGTCTTCATCAGTTAGAAAGATGGTGCACAACAGTACAAGGTGTTTTATGTTCTCTGGGATTTCTATGACCATGTGTGGGCATCACCAAAGCACTTCCCAATGGGATGGGAGAGCAAAGAGGCAAGGATTTCATGAGGGCTTCCACCCTGACCCTTTGTTCTGACATAACAAATATTTCTAGATCATCCTTGGCAGATATGTGTCTCACTTGCTTTGGAAAGCCTCCAGTGGTAATGATTCCTTAGCCCATCAAGTTTGTGCTGTTCCCCTCCCTGGAGTTAGAATGGGGTTTTTTTTATACCTAAAACTCTTCTCATTGCAAATTAAGCCCATTCYCTCTTGTCCTGCCAGCAGTGGACACAGAGAACAATTGATCACTGTCCYCTTTTAAAAACCCTATTATACGTTTGAAGACTCGTAACGTGCCTCCCTTCCTTCACTGCTTTCCTAGACTAAACAAACTCAATTCCTTCAACTTTTCATTATAGGTCATGTTTTCTTAAACCTCTTTTCCTTCATGTTACTCTCCTCTGGATGTTTTCCAAATGGTTTATTACTTTTTTTTTTTTTTAAGTGTGGTGGTCAGGACTGCATACCTCAGGCCAGCTGAGCCCCCACCTGTGCCAAATGGCTCAGACTAATGACCTCCCTTTTRATGAGTGTGTTTCTATGTCTCCTTTAAAACAACTTGTCTTTCCATCCCATGAAACATCACAACTTCGAATTACCAAAACAAATTTTGGAACGTTGGAATTTCCCACACAATGGGAGCAATTTCTTCTGTTTAGTTCTGCTACRTTTGAAAATGTTCTTGAAGTTGGAATCCATGACACCTTGAAGTATTGGAATCCACACAGTTTGTGTGGAGAGCTTTTTATCTGAGGGCTTCTTGTTTCATGAGCAGAGTTTCTGCATTATGTTTTGTGAGGTGGAAGGGGGTCAAACCAAAAAAGGGCTCATCCATTCATCAGGTCACATCACAGCACATCCTC